>CM022945.1:85428893-85551919 GCA_012931725.1 Litsea cubeba
AGAGAAGAGGGAGAGAGGAAGACTGGGCTGGGGAAAGGGAGAGTGATAGGGCGGGGAGAGGGAGAAAGGGACAAAGAGGGAGGGGGAGGGCGGGGGTTGCCGGCGGCGGGCGAGAGGGAGAGGGAGAGGGAGAAGCATAGGGAGGAGGGATTTTGGGCGGGGGCCGGCGACGAGCGAGGGGAAGGGGGAGAGGGGAAGAGCGAGGGAGAGAAAGGGGGAGATAAGGAGAGGGATGGTGTTGCCGGAAAGGGGGAAATGGGAAAGGGAGGAGAAGGAGAGGGGCGGGCGGGGGCTGCCGGTGGCGGGGAGAGAGATAGGGAGAGGAAGAAGGAGAGCAAAGGGATCGACGTCGGGCGGACGTGGCCAGAGCAGGGAGAGTGAGAGAGAGGGAGGAGAGGGAGAGGGGTAGTTTAGGGATTTTTTTATTTTTAAATTGCAGTGTGTGGAAAGTTGTTTGCAATGTGTAGGTAGCAACACTCGAAAAGAATGGTGGCATTTCCATATTTTAGCTTAAAAGCAAGGGCATCCAATGAGCAATCGCCCGCCACATTACTTTTCCTGTTGCTAGAAGCACACGTCATGTAGCCGTAGGCCTTTTAGTTGCTGTTGGCAAAAACAGCAATAGTAAACCAGTACGTAGAAATGAAATAAAAATAATAAAAAAGGAAGCAGTGCGTTTCCTGGTTTCATTGTGCTGACCCAACCTGGACCCCTTCGGCATTGAGTCGGCTCAAACAAGCCAACCCCATGCCATCCAGGATTTGAAACTATGGTCATAGGTATCTGGGTCATTACTAAACTTCACAGAATAAGGTGAGAGTTAAGTACATATTGACTTATGTATCTTGTTCTGTAAAGGAACAAGCAGACGAGTTAGAAACACAAGACATTTTTAAAATATCGGGTTTAGGGGCATCATACTATATGTACACAGACCAAGGGTCATGATCCACTTCCTACATTAGGAACCGTGTTTACACTTCCTCGAAATGAAGAGAGATAATGATGGGTGATGTTAGTGGCCCAAAGTCCTCCAGTTGTCATATTGATCAGCTTTAACCAATACAGTTGATGGTGGAGGACATGGTGATGGAGGTCAAGGAAAATGTGGAGTTGCTCACAGTGGTCATAATAGTAGTGGATGTTGTTGTGGTGGACCGTCCATTACATATAAGTATAAAATTTACTACACTAAACACATCGCGGAAGGTATTAACATGCCAAGAAGACTTGATGGGGTTTAATGGTTGTCCAAATTGGAATATTTCTACCTATTCAGCTGAGTCTGAGAAGAAAAATGACACAAATCATCCCAATAGTGTGAGAACCAGCACAAAAGGCCAGAGTGTTAGTAACAGATTGCACCGCTCTTAAGAGGCTTAGTTATTAGAGAGCAGACCTTGATCTATGACATCTTATGCATTGCCCACAATTCCACAGAACATTTGGTTCTTACTACCTCCCAAGGGTCAACAATTTGATGCTATTTTGATATGTGCCAATTCCCCAAGGGTACATATGTTAATTGGATAGAAATACAAAGCATCTGAAGTTCTGAACAACCTTTAAGGTTTTCCACCTCTGATGTTAATGCCTCACCACAAAAGGTAAAGTCTTATCAGCAAACTATAAATGTGTGCTTTTCGTTCCTTCTTCTATTATAAATTCATTAACCATGCTGGGCAAATAAGCTATTTCCATAAATGCCCAAAATCCACCCACAACAGTGAACAAAAACAGGATCAAGGGTCACCTTGCCCAAACCTGCACTTAAACAATCTTGCTGAAGAGTCATTAACAGCACGAAAAAGAAGCTGTGAAAATTACTTTAATCCAACAAACCCTTAAATATTGATTTGAATCCCATCCAGTGCAACCACGTGACCATATTCTTTTCCCAAGTCTACTTGGAATAATGCCACCTCTTCCTTCAACCCAGCCTTTGAATGAATAGGTCATTAAAATTTGACATTTCCAATTTGGATATTTTTGACAGACACTCAAGCTGTTTCCAAAGATATCTGACATAACCTCTCTCATTGGTCAACCAAGATTTCCATATGCAACTTGTACATTCAACCTTCCAAATTAATAGGTCTTGAATACTAAAATTCATTCAGGCAATCTTTTTTTTTTTTTTGAAAGGTAAATTCATTCAGGCAATCAAAAGTAAACTCCAACAGAAAATGGGGTTTACTTGCATTTGGTATTTGCACAATCAAGGATAGGATGTTGTCTGTTATATTTTACTGTATAACATGTTTTTATTGTGTAACAAGCCCCATTTTTTCGTTTCGTGCCATTAGTGGCAGTAGAATGCTGCCCTAGTGGTGGACCCGGATTCCACCCTATCAGTGAGGACCCTAAGACCTGAAGAGCATGCTGGTGATAGCTCCCTGTAAACAGAAGGGCTTGAACCTCCACTCTACCCATATGAAGAGAGGAAACCAACTACACTAAGCAGTGGGGTGTAACATCAGTGGCTTCATGTCATCCCTGCTAGGAACACTTCCAACCCTAACAAAATTGGATTTCTAATTGGCAAGTTGGAATTTGTTTACCTCTTATATTTGTATTCCGCAGATTTCTTTTCTAATATCATTATTCAAGAGCAATATGCACTAAAATAACAGGCTTCAAAAAGGAACAATAACGGAACAGCTTTACAGAAAATGCTCCCAAGATCTTGTGGTTGTCTCTCATAGACCCATGGCAAGATCCACCTTGATCCATTAATCCACCTTCAAATGGACAGGGAGGTATAATTCAACTTTTATTCCTGTTCTTTCCAAATTTACCAAAGACTGAACAGTGGAAGAAGGTTCCAAAGGATCATACCTTCTCTTTCAAGGCACTGGAAATCTCATCCATTTTGCAGAAACTATTTGTTTCCTGAAAATATTTTACTATTTCAAACAGACATGTTCTACCAAGAATCTTGGAAACCCATGAAAATTACTTCATCGAATTTCCAATAAATTTAGCTTTTGTTTGGATCCTATATCCTTTTTAGGATCCCCAAGAACTACTCACTGTTTTGGTATTATCAAGAAATCTATGAACACCTGAAACAATAAGGAGCTATAACAGCCTCCAACGTTAACTGATTTCCTATCTTTCCTTAAATGTTAGTTTCTGAAAATAGTGATAAAAGCCAGAAATTTGAATCCAATATAAAGCAGTGCTAACCACAACTAACCCAGGAGCAAATTTGAACTGCCTAGAGAATCCTAACAAGCAGATAATATAATCCAGGGTTAAAACAGAAATCATCAAATGTTTGCTTTGTACAACTAAAATTCTCAAGGGGCCATATCAAAAGAAAAAACACACCTGATACCAATTCGGGAAGTAACGGATGTTTCTGTGTGTCCTGAGTAATATAAAAGCTAACCATGTCACGAGAAACTGGGGTCACCTGAAGATTTTCTGGAAACAGAATAGACAAAGTAGAAGCTCTTTTAGAAATTGCAGATTAAATAGTCTAAGGCGTGTTTAAATATCGCTGTAAATGATACTGCTTTGAACATTTTTGACATAATGGGAATCTATACTTTCCACTGCATTTTTGGATGAGCAGGGAAATAAGAAATCACATTAGGTGGAACACTGCTATCCTAATTTAATCATCACAAAAATTTGGTGGTTGCTGTGATAATGATTTGGGGCAGAACAGGCCTAGAAAATAAGAAAAGAAAGTTTTCCAACCAATGTGTTCCCAAATCCCACACCAGAGAATGGATAGTATTCAACTGCTTAAAATTGTGGTAATCTAAGTTGGACCAAAAGGTTTCCAACCCTTTGTTACATTAAAGGAATTAAAGAAATGTGCAGTCTTACTCTTAGCACTTTCAATTATGAATTCCATAGTAGCAGACAGAGACTTATGTAGGTATCCTCTCGTTATATCTGCAGTTATCAGATACTATTACAAGAAGTGTTACACGTCAAGAATATGGTAAATCAAGCTATTGAAATGTGTGTGTTTGAGAGAGAGAGAGAGAGAGAGAGAGAGAGAGAGAGAGAGAGAGAGAGAGAGAGAGAGAGAGAGAGAGAGAGAGAGAGATGAACTTTAAGCATTGAAGTCTTTTACCTGTATGCTTATATTTGCTCCATGGAAGGTCTCATAAAATATTTCATTACGGTCATTATCTTGTGAACTCAGAATCATGGAAAATGGAATCTAACATGAATATTGAAAACAGTTACTAGCAGGAGGTAAAATGGAAATATTTCAGACTTCATAACAAAATAACAGATCTCACCCAGAAATGTGAATAGACCCTAGGGAGATGAAGTGTTGTCAATAGAAGTAAAGGTTCATATATGAATAGTCTTTACTATTTTAAAAAAGAAAACATTTTCTGAAATTAAATCCCAGACTTATTGCAACCTCCTTTAAGAATCTATCTCAAGGCAACTGATCAGAGGATTACAATCATTCAATTAACACATTTTTAGGGCATCTCCGTTTCAAGATTGACAGTCTAGCTTACATACAAGACCACCATATGCTGAAATGGATGCATCAGCTATAAGCATAAATTTTTGGGGAATATAGTCAACGCTCATGATATATTCCTCCATGTCATCTATGAACATTCATCATTATTTGTCATCAAATTATTGATCCACGAATAAATTTGATGTGATACAAATAAGCATTGTTTTACATTTGATATCCAAAAAGAAGTAAAAAATTGGGAGGTTATAATGCAATTGTTGAAGGAGAACTCTTTTTCTTGTATTCAGTGGGGGTCAGGAAAAATATCTTCTCCTTGGAGATTGGCGGATTGGGTGGAGGAGGTGCTAGCTATTTCTTCTTGAATGAATTTTACTTTTCGCCACGTCTCGAGAGAAGCAAATGATATGGCGGATGCTCTTGCTAGGGAAGGAGTCTTTCATTTACACATTTCTTTTGATGTTTAATTTCTTGAGTTGTTAGCCTTTTGTTTGTTCCTCCGATGTTTGTTTCTTCTTCTCTGTTGTTTTCTATCTCTTATTAATAAAATTTCTTGTTATACAAAAAGAAGTAAAAAGAAATAATTGCGGTATACTACCTCTGTTCTACCTGCACCTAATCTTCCAGAAGATCTTACTTCAGTGCTTTTAGTCCTGTTTACAGGATGAAAACAAAATGAGATAACAAGTACAAGAAAATAGTATGAACAAGAAAGCAATTAGAAACTTCAATCCTGCAAATTTAACTCCAAAACTCTATAATAATGTCAAGAATAAAGATTAAACTATGAAATTTGATCAGTGAAAGATGAACCCCTTTCGTTTCACTGCGCTTGTTTGTGACTGCATCTCCTCACCTTTAAAGGGAGGGGAAAAAACCTCTATTTCTACTTATCAAAGAAGACAGACACCTGTAGCCATCTGCTTATCAAGGTGTCGCAACTTGCCACATCAGAGCTGACAATCCAGAGTCTTTGATAATTGCTATGGATGTTTGGCCATCCCAGTCTTCTTTGCTCTCACTTTGGTGACTTGTCGTAGTCACCAAATTTCCTTCACTGAACCTTTCCTTCTGCAACCTACATTCATGAGTGAAGTGACCCATTTTGCCGCAGTTGTAACACTTGACGTTTCAGAAAGAACTCCTTGGTCGCCACTCGCCAGTCATCGTTGGTGTTGCTTCTTGGAGCTCGCCTTGACTAGGAATTCTCCTTTTGTTGGCTAGTTTTGGCAGTCTCCTTTTTCTTTGGCCTGATGATTGCTTTTCCTCTCCGAGTGAAGAGTATCTCTTCCTCATCCTTCAATGATACTCCAGCCATTTATTTGGCTAGAGTTTCTTGGTTTGCCCTCTAACTCCACAAGTAATGGCATCATAAAGCTATTGTACCAATTTTCAATCTGGCGATATTGTGTTGCATTCTGGCTTCATTGATCTGCGTATCCAGATCAAGTTGAGAGACCTCGTAATAGAGGGTTTTTTACTCATGAAATATTGGTCAATCTATATGGACCCTTGGATGGCAGATCCAAGCTCCTTCTCCAAAAATTGAAATCAATCATCATTCTTTTTGGTGAACAGCATTGCTAGAGTGTCCTAAACAATTTTTGGGGTGTTGGCCTCCCAAATGTGTTGCAAGTTGCAACATCTCCTTATGAACTATCATCTTCAACAAGAACATGGCCTTTCCGGTCTTAATCCGCCATGTACATAGAGCCTCTGGATTCTCTGTTGTAGATGTGGCAATCTCATTGCCTCGAACAGCTTCCCATATATCTTAGCCTTGGAGATAAGACTTAATGCATGACAACCAATAGTTGTAGTTGTAGTCGTTGAGATCTTGAGCTCTCCAGCCGCATTCGCGAGATCCGCCATTGTACTTCGTGGAATTTACTCCTCGATCTCTACCACTAAGAAGCTCGTCCCAGGCTGATCGGCTACATAGCATCATATGATGCAACTCACAATGGATGGACGATCCCAAACTGCACCCGCTCTAATATCACTTCGAGTTGAAGGAAATGACGAGGCTTTGCTCAACTAAACTCACAACTAAAAAGATACTAGCAAAACACTCGTTGCATACTTCAGTGCATTTCATTTTATGTTAATTGATACAACTAAGATTTTACAAAACATGCATCAATGTATATATAAAGGTTTTGAGACTTAGGCCGATCAAAATAAGAGGCAGGAATCAACCCACGCTCTGGTTACCAACCATGTGATAACTTTGGCTTTGGAAGAAAAAAGAAGAAGAAGCTGGAAGAAGGGAGTGGGTGAGGGGGAAGATGATGTGGATTCTCTTATGCCACATGAAATAGTCGGTTATAGAGGAGGATGGGAAAAAAAGAAGGTGAGAGACGAGGGAGCGACAGAGGGCCACATGACCATGTTGCTTAACAGGGAGAAAACTCTTCTCTAAAGAAAAACTTCTCTCCTGTTTGGATTCTTCTAGAGGAGAAAAGTGATTATCCTCTTAACCTAAACGGTGATGCCTGCTTTTCAATGTTTATGCCTCCCCACAATTCACAAATGACATTGCACTAGATGAATTACTTTTTCCATGCCGATTTACTGGAAAATCTAACAAAAGTAAAGCCCTTGGATGATCCTGATGAGCACTTGGGGAAGAAAACATCTACAATTTGACTCGCCTGCCAAAACATTGCCTACAATTCCATCTTGGAGATGGAATCGGCCAGTGAAAACCATGATTGTGCAGCTCCTAATGCTATACAAATAATTTTTCTTGACACCTTCTCATGGTTGGTGAACAAAATCCCAATACCCATAGGCCTAGCCTTATGCTATCATTGCATCTAATCTTCCTGTTTTTTTCCGTAGTCATGCTTCCAATTTTCTTAGAAACAAGCAATATTACCCATTTCCATCATCATCATCATTCTTTATTATTGTAGCACCAATTGGTTGCAATGGAAAGTAGGCAAGGGCTACCACATCATTCTAGACAAGTGCAGCTAAAAAAGTTAGTCCAGAAGAAGAGGAAGATTCAACTTGCTACTTGGAATCAATGTTACGAAATTCGGTTCGTTTCAGCCGAAATTTTCGAATAATTTCGATTCGTTCGTTCTAAGGAAACGAACAGGAACCTGTAATTATTCATCCCGTAATTCGTTCCAATTCGGTCTGAATTTTATGATTTCATCCGATTCGTCCAATTATTGGTCCCAACATTTTGGTTCCCTTTAAAATAAAATAAAAAAATAAAAACTGAAGGGGCTAAACATTTTTTTAAAACTTAAAAGTAAAGGTAAAATTACCTTTTTGGCCTTTTGGCTTAGAGAAATTAGTGGGCTCCAATATGGAGCCGCCCATCTATTAAAATCTAAATAACTATATGGGCCCTATCGCCCTCCAATAAAAAAACATTTTATTATGAATAAGCTAGCCAAGTTTCACTCTAATATGAAATAGCCTATCAAATATAAATCGACATACTGTATTGATTTAGTACAATAAATTAAATGTATCATATATTATTTTTCATTTTAATATATATATATAAAGATTTCCGAAATATTTCACCGAAATCTCATAATCGGCCGAAACATTTCATTTGGAGGGCAAACCGAAATGGCATTCGAATGGAATTTCGTAACAATGCTTCGAATATAGGAACCTTGACCATTTCAAAAAAATATAGGAACCTTGACGGGCAAGAGCATGGAGTTGGTCAAGGTAATGAAAAGAAAATGAATTAGTGTAGCCTGTTTACATAAGAGAAAAAGGAGAGGAGATAAAACTAAGGAGTTCATGTATTGGTTATAACTTTTTTGTGCAAAAAAGAACAATACAAGAAATGGAGGGAGTGTAGTTGTAGACAATGATTTGAAAGAGAAAATTGTGGGGTAAAGAGGATGAGCAATAGAATTATATCAATTAAACTAGTGTTAAAAGAAGACATAATTCATATCATTAGTGCCAGTGGCGAATCCAGAAAATATTTTGGGAGGTCTTGAGATTATCGTGCTTAAAATTTTGGAATCCAACTATTGGCTTGATTATATCCAACATATCCAACATAATATAATTGAAAAATTCAATGAATTTTACAAAATTCAAACTTGAGATTTCATTTAAACTTTCACAAAATTGACATCTTCGAGTTTTCATATCCTGAAAACCTTTCATGATATTATTTGTCGATCTTTTCAAAATTTCTCTCTCTGTGTATGTAACTAAGAGATCACTCAACCTTTCATCACCCATTCGATTGCGTAACCGAGTCTTTATTATATTCATGGCTGAAAATGCTCTCTCAACAGATGCAGTGGTGACTGGTAATACTAATGCCAAAGTCAGAAGCAAGTAAACCAATGGATATACTTTATTTCTTCTTGTCTTCACCATTGCTCTTGCAAGATCACCAATCCCATCTAAGCTTCCAAATTCATCACTAGAACGCATGTCGGCGTTATAAGTGTCAAGTTGATCATGAAGGATAGTAAGCTGAAATGAGTTGAAGTCTTTTGGATAAAATTCAGAAGACGAATCAACTTGATCATGTCAAACATAGAAAATGAGTCACATGGCTCTAACATTTGGATTTTGGGTGGGCTTTGTATATTTTTTTTGGGTGGGCTTGGTCACATATATATTAGTATATGGTAATTAAAAAAAATAAATAATGGGTGGGCTTGAGCCTACCCATTCATATGCATGCATCCGCCACTGATTAGTGCATATGCTCCCCAAGCAAGATTAGATGAAAGTGTGAAGAGCCAGTTTTGGGAGATTGATGGTTTACTACGAGAAATTCCAACTCGTGAAAAGATTTTCCTATGAGGGGACTTAAATAGGCATGTAGGAAAGAATAATGGAGGGTATGAGAGAGTGCATGGAGGACAAGGATTTGGAGAAAAGAATGAGTTAGGAGACACTATCTTGGATTTTGCATTAGCATTTGACCTTAAACTAGCAAGCACCTACTTTAAAAAGAGAGAAGACATTTAATTACCTATACAAGTGGAACTAGCAGGAGCCAGATAGACTTTTTTTTCTAGTTAACAAACATGACGGTTGGCTTGTAAAGGCTGTAAGGTTATTTCAGAAGAGAGTTTGACCACACAACATAGGATGGTAGTTTTAGATATTTGAATTAGAAGTAGAAAAGAGGGGTAGTAAATAAGTGTGCCCTAAAACAAGGTTGAGGGATTTGAAAGGAGAAAGAGCAACAATATTTAATGATGAAGTGATTGAGGGGGGATAATAAAAATATGAGGGAGAAACTACAACAAGTGGAATCAAATGACTAACCGTATTAGGAAGGTTGCAAAAGAGGCACCTAAAGAGTCAAAAGGTAAAATGCACTATAATAAAGAAACCTGGTGGTGGAGTGTAGAGGTTCAGCAAGTTGTTCGAGAGAAAGACGTTACAAAATTCGGCAGTGGACTAGGAATATGAAAAACTATGAGATATTTAAGAAGGCAAAGAAAGAACCTAAGAAAGTAGTAGGTGATGCAAAGTTCACATAGCATGACCACTATATAATAGGTTAGGAACAAGAGGAGAGAAAGATATTCTTAAACTTGCAAAAATAAGGGAAAGGAAAAGTAGGGAATTAAATCATGTCAAATGTATTAAGAGCAATGACCAAAAGGTTCTAGTAAAGGACAACAATATCAAAAAAAGGCGGAGGGATTATTTTAGCAAGCTTTTAAATGAAGACAATATAGAAAATAAAAGAACAAAAGAGGATACTTCGTTAGCAAAACATACTTTTTCTGCATAATTAGGGTGGTGGAAGTGAGGAAAACATTGAAACAAATGAAGATAGGTAAGGCTACGGGTCCAGATGACATTCCAATAAAGGCTTGGAAATGCTTAGGAGAAGTTGGGGAGATTTGGTTAATTAGACTCTCCAAGAAGATACTAATGACAAAGAAAATGCCGGATGAATGGAGAAGTGTTGTAGTGCCTATATATAAGAACAAGGGAGATATACAAAACTGTATCAACTATCGTGAGATTAAACTTATAAGCCATTCTATGAACCTATTGGAGAGAGTAATTAAGCAAAGACTTAGACAAAAGACCAAGACATCTGAAATCAATTATAATATATTAAAACCGAGGGTTTTCGATTCAATTTTAACCAGATTACTTCCAATTTTGATTTTTTTATTGAGCCGCCACGATAAAAAAAAAAAAAACTAAAAATGTATGTAGGTTAGGAGATTTGATCTTATGACCATGACCTCTTGCCTTTTTTTCATAACTAACCTAACCACTACACCGCACAATATTTATATACAATTATTTGCCAAAAACAATGTTCAAAGTAGCTAAATGGAGTGGGGACCCTAACCGCGTGCGTCATGCATGTGCTTAGTGTTATTGTGCTGTTTGGTTTTATGCCAGGGAGGTCAATTATGTAAGCTATCTTCTCACTTAGGCAATTAATGAAAAAATATCGAGTAAAGAGAAAAAAATATGCATATGGTCTTCATCGATCTAGAAAAGTTTACGACAAGATAATCAGAGATTTAATTTGGTGAGTTTTGAAGAAAAAGAATGCTCCAAGGTTACATTGAAATTATTTAAGATATGTATGAATGAGCGGTAACGAGGGTGAGAACTACCTGTGAAGAAACAGGTGCATTTCCGGTGACCAAAGATTTGCATCAAAGGTCAGCCCTAAGCCCTTATTACTTTACACTAATTATTAATGAGTTAAACGTCATATTTAGGAGGAGGTACCTTGGTATATATTGTTTGTAGATTAAGTGTTGGAGGATGAATCAAAAGATGGTGTAAATGCAATACTTGAGAGATGATGAGAGGCTTTAGAATCCAAAAGCTTAAAAATAGCCGTACAAAGGCAGAATGTATGGATTGCAACTTCATTGGAAGTATACAAAGAGCATTTTGATATATATATATATATATATTGGCAGAAACCAGCATACCATTCTTAATAATGTAAGTTGGGGTGCTAAAGAAATCATAAATGGCCGCGTGTCCGAATCCCCCCAAGTGCAGAACAGAATTATTAACCATCCATTATCACCCAACAATCAAATCAACATCATTTAACCTCATAATGAATCTCAAATCTTCCAATTCCAATCAAATTGAAGCCACACAACAAAGAAGCCAATACACTTACACGATACTGATGGGTTTGACCGCAGTGTACAAGGACTCGATCACTCCTGTCATTCCACCTCGAACCTTCAAGACAAAAATATCATCAATAAACGATTAAGAACCAGAGGAATGCAATTGTAATTCAAAATCAAGGATGCACGTATTTTGTGAGAGAGGATACCTGTAAATTGGCGGTGCCGTTGAGGGATGCGGATTCCTTGGTGGGAAATAGAGGAAGTTAGGGTTACTACAATTTTGCCTTGGATGGGTTCCTGATGTGAAAGATTGGGATTATAAGCAGAACACCAAAACAGACGAGAGTGAGAGAAAGAGGCATGATGTGTGATGAGAGAGCTTCTTACATCAGGGCGATATACACGGTTTGAGCGGGAAAGTTTCAGTTCTACTGACATGGTGATGATGATGACGAAGAAGAAGAATGAGCCTGATCTGATCAATCTTGTGCGTTCCTTGGCGATAGGGAAGAGAGGGAGGGAGTTACAAGAAAATCACCTAGTAAACTCCATTCCAATGTGGTTGTAGATTTCTATATTTTTTGCTATTTTCAAATATATACCAAAACTTTTTCAAGATTTTCCGGAAAAAAGGATGCTATGATTTTCTTATTTCAAAATAAGTATCAAGTTTTTAATAGAATTCAAATCAGGAAGAAAATAAATAAAAAATAAAAAATAGATTTCAAGATAGGACTTGAGTTTTCCAATTTCATTTCAAATTGATGATGCCAAAATAGGATTTTGGACACCACCGGTCAAGTAATAAATGTAGTAAATGTAATAATTAGAGAAAAGAGAGAAGGAATTATAGTGGTTCGGTCAAGATGACCTACGTCCACTTCATAAAGGCAGAGATTGCCTGTGGTGTTTTACTTCATCAATGATTATTACAAACTAGAGGAATACAAGCGTCGAAGTGAATAAGAGAGATCCATCCTTTTCAAGTGCTGGTGGGGCTCCTCGATTTATAGTCTACCCTAACAGACGGGGACGACTCTTCAGCAACGTTCGTCCTTGGAGCCCTCGAACTGCCCTCCGCGCTGGAGGAGGCAGGTGAGGAACTGCCCTCGCGCTGGACGAGGCAGGTGCGATATTTCTCCGCAGGACCTGGTAGGAGCGGGATTGCTTCCGAAGCAACGTGGCTGCCCTGACTTGGTCTCTTCGTGGGCTTGGACCTGAGCTTCATCCTCACGGGTTGGGTCATTTGGGCCTGACTCATCATTTGCCTCTCAATGCCCCGTGCCCAAATAATTTTTTGAAAGGGGGGCATTGGTAAATTCAGGTCTCTTCTCCCTCCAAAATCTTTTTCCTCTTTTCCAGTTTTCCTGGTCTGGGCGAGCTTCAGAACAATCCTGGTCTGGGCGAGCTTCAGAACCCGGAGAAGCCAGATGGGCGACCGGGGAGAAGTCCTGGGCGCCCGGGGGAGTTATCCTGGGCGCCCAAGGAGAGATTGCGCCCGGGGAGTGATGGGCCTGGGCGCCCGGGGAGAGAAGGCTGGGCGCCCGGGGACTTGGTCGCCCGGGTCTGGGCACCCAGGGAGAAGGTCTGCGCCCGGGGGAGTTATCCTGGGCGCCCGAGGAGAATGTATGGGCGCCCGGGGGTTATTTGGCCTGGGCGCCCGGGGAGAAAGTCCTGGGCGCCCGGGGGTATTTGGCCTGGGCGCCCGGGGAGAATGTCCTGGGCCCCAGGGGGTTATTTGGCCTGGGTGCCCGGGGAGAAAGTCCTGGGCGCCCGGGGATATTTGGCCTGGGCGCCCGGGGAGAAAGTCCTGGGCGCCCAGGGGGTTTGTCCAGGGCGAGCTTCGGGCCTGGGCGCCCGAGGATGATGGGCGCCCAGGACTGAGGACCCCCGCCGGGGGACACCCCCGGACCCCCTCTGCATAGCGCATGATATATCCCTTAACATATGTAAATTCCAAGACTCTGCCCCTCGGTAACTTCTGATGGGTCATCCCAGAAGAAGAAAAGAGAGAGCTTCGCAGGCTGAGGAGAGGGCTACGCCAGCTAGGAGAGGGCTGCGCCAGCTAGAAGGGCTTCCGAGGCTGATCTTTCCGCGGCTCGCGAGAGGGCGACCAGGCTTTAGACCGAACTCTTAGTAGCCTATGAGAGGGCGGCCAAGGCAGAGGCTGAGCTTGTGAAGGACCTTGAGAGGGCTTCGCTCAGTGAGGCTGAGCTTCTGGAGACCCGCGAGAGGGCTCACTGAGCTTCTGAAGACCCGCGAGAGGGCTTCGCTCAGTGAGGTGAGCTTCTGAAGACCCGCGAGAGGGCTTCGCTCAATGAGGCTGAGCTTCCGAAGACCCGCGAGAGGGCTTCGCTCAGTAAGGTGAGCTTCTGAAGACCCGCGAGAAGGCTTCGCTCAATGAGGCTGAGCTTGTACAGACCCGTGAGAGGGTGATGCTCAGAGAGACCGTTGTGGAGACAATGACTGGGGCGGTACATGAGAGAACTGCTTTCCCAGATATTGTCCTCTTAGGCTTCGTGTTGACTGAGGGGCTTGATGATTGTAGTGGCAGCTCTTATATATGATATCGATGGTGAGTGCTCCTCGACCTTGGGCGCCATGATGATGGGCGCCCAAGTGAGGTGCTCCTCTACCCTGGGCGCCATGGTGATGGCGCCCGGTGAGGTGCTTCTCGCCATGGAGCATGCCTCGGCCAAACTGATGATGTCTATGGTGATGCTGAGGACAACTTTGAGAGTGATTAGAGGGCAGGGGACTCTATTTTTTTAACTTATAGCACTGATAAAAAATAATTTTATTAATCCATTGTTTAGTGCTACACAACATTAACAAAGTTGAAAAAACCAAGCCCCCAAACCCTCACTACTTTAACTCTCTTATGGTATTACTGGTAATTCATTTTCAACAGTTCGGCGTTCCCTGGCAATGTGTTCAACCACTGCATCGCGAGGAGTGAATGCTTGTCTGTCTCTCTGCGGAGCAGGACCGCGTTGGTCTCTGACAGGTAGCCTATCTGTCCTACTTCGCTTGCTTCTATCCTTCCTTTCCTCTCTGTCTCGCCCCTTCCCGTTGTCGACTGCTCTGGAGGACTCCCCTCGCCTGGCCCTTGTGGTATCTTCAGCATTTATATACTTCTGAACCTTTGTTAGTAGCTCGGGCATGCTTTTTGGCGGGCGTTTCATCACTGAGAAATGGAATCTCGATGAACGGAGACCTCCGAGGAAGGCTGTCATGGACACCTTGTCGTCAGGCTCTTCAATTTGAAGTACCTCCTCGTTAAAACGAGTGAGGTAACTCCTGAGGCTTTCATTTGTATCCTGCTTTATGCTGAGCAGGTGTGTGGCAGGCTTCTGGTGGCGGCGTCCTCCGATGAAATGTGACACAAAGGACTTGCTTAATTCCACAAAGGTGGCGATGGAGGTAGGGGCGAGATTGGCAAACCACTGCCGGGCGGAACCCTTCAGTGTGGTTGGGAATGCCTTACACATAATCTCGTCAGGGTTATTATGCAGCTGCATTTTGGTTTTATACGTCCCAGGTGGTCTAATGGATCATTTCTTCCATCAAAGGTCTCCATGGACGGCATCTTGAACTTCAGGGGAAGCGGGTAGTTCACCACATCGGGCTTGAACGGTGTGTCCGTTCGCCCGACTAGGTGATCCACTGTCTCCGGTGCCTTCGCCTTCATGGCGTTGTAGACTTCTCCAAGCTGGTTCTGCATCTCCTTGATCTTTTCGTCCCAGGGATTGGGAGCTTCCCTGGATAAGTCACGAAAATAACATCCCTCCTCCATGCTTTGGTTTTCACTCTCCCCTTCTTGGAAATGAGGACCCTCTCCATTAGAAGAAGAGGGAGGAGGTGGAAGTCCTCCAAGCTGGGCTCCACCGGGCACTCCATGAGGGGCGCCCTGGGGAATTCCTTGGGGAACTCCCTGGGCGCCCTGGGGAACTCCCTGGGCGCCGCCCAGAGGATGGGCGCCCAGATGGGGAGCTCCCTGGGCGCCGCCCAACCCCATATGGGCGCCGAGGTGGGGAGCTCCATGGCGTGGAGCTCTTGGAATTCTTTGGTGCGATGCTCCTTGTGATACTTCTCCAAATTGTGCTCCTCCTTGCCTTGCTAGCACAAGTTGTAAGATTTGCTGGTTTTGGGCTACCAGCTGTTGCATGGTCTCCAACATCTGCTGAGGAGTGGGAGCAGGAGCATTCGAGGTATGGTCATTCGGTGGAGGAACATCCTCTCCCCGCCTGGGGGAGTCTGGGCGCCTGGAAGGGCCTGGACGCCCGGAAGGGCCTAGGCCTGTTGGGCGCCCATCTTGAGTGAGATTATCCTCCGGTCGTCTTGCTGATTTTGTGGTGATCACCATAATTTCTGAAGAAGATGTGTGAAGTGAGAACTTTAGCTTTGATTTTCGTTTCCCACAGACTGCGCCAAACTGATGATGCCAAAATAGGATTTTGGACACCACCGGTCAAGTAATAAATGTAGTAAATGTAATAATTAGAGAAAGAGAGAAGGAATTATAGTGGTTCGGTCAAGATGACCTACGTCCACTTCATAAAGGCAGAGATTGCCTGTGGTGTTTTACTTCCTCAATGATTATTACAAACTAGAGGAACAAGCGTCGAAGTGAATAAAGAGAGATCCATCCTTTTCAAGTGCTGGTGGGGCTCCTCGATTTATAGTCTACCCTAACAGACGGGGACGACTCTTCAGCAACGTTCGTCCTTGGAGCCCTCGAACTGCCCTCGCGCTGGAGGAGGCAGGTGAGGAACTGCCCCCGCGCTGGACGAGGCAGGTGCGATATTTCTCCGCAGGACCTGGTAGGAGCGGGATTGCTTCCGAAGCAACGTGGCTGCCCTGACTTGGTCTCTTCGTGGGCTTGGACCTGAGCTTCATCCTCATGGGTTGGGTCATTTGGGCCTGACTCATCACAAATCATGACAACCAATGAGATTTGAGATTTTTTTGACTTTCCGGCGAATTTCATCTTTCTTTTCACATCCTTTTTCTCTCCTAAAAAACACCCTTTTTTTAACTCAAGAAAATCAGATAATTACTTCAAGTTAATATTCAAATTAACTATCGATTAATTAAAGGTTACTAAATTTATTCAATCCATTTCAGATTTTAGGAACAAAAGCTTCACCTGTAAAAGGCAAGCTAGCTAGTGGCTATGCGTTGATGTGGAACCACGGTTAATGAAGACAAGACAACCTACATGGTTTTTAACCTAGTTAAAAAATAGCCATCTAACTTTGGCTTTATATCACTATTCTGCCAAAAGTGTCTTTTAATATCATAGAAATTGAAATCATCTAATTAAAGATCTTAGTTTTTGTGATTACATCACCATGAGTCTTATCCTAACACCAACCCTTGGCTGATGTAGAACCTAGATTTGAAGCGTCTGGCTCCTGTGACTCGGATTTCAAATATAGGTTTGATATATCAATGGCGGCTCCCACTCAAAACTAAAAGTCAATGACTCGTGTGCTTTTGTTCCAAAATAAGTTTATCACCGTGTTCCCCTACAATGGGAAAAGGATAATTATGTTCACCAATGCACCAAGATTTCCTCTTTTTATCTCTTTCTGTCAAATGTAAGAACCAGCAATCTAATGAAGTAATAGATTTGAAAAGAAATAAGTAAAAAATAATAATAAAATAAAAAAAGAGAGCAAGAGATCGAAAGGGAGAAGTGGAAAGGCAGATCTATTCCAAGGTAATAATAGCTGAATCGAAAACCGAGATCGGGAGATTTAGAAACGTACCAAAAACCCAAGGTCAGGAAATTGGAGAAGGGAGAGGAGAAGGGAAAGCATGCACCCTGGCATAGACAATAGAACAAAAGAAAAGCAGGTGTTGATGAAGATGAAAGTATGTCCCTCAAAAGCCGAGCATTTATCCGAGGAAGAGCAAAAGTCATTTCATATGGTATTTCATGAAGAAGAGATGTAAGTCGTGTAACCAATGAAGCGTTTCATGGACGGTAGGTCAGTTACTTTTTTCAAACTGGTTCCCGATGAGGATGTAATTTCTATTTGAGTAAATTTGGGGGCAATCCGTGAAATTGTAAGACGTTCACTTTAATGAGTTCAAGTTTCTCTCGACGAAATAAGAATTAATATCACTCCAATAAATGGGCCTCATTGTGCATTTAGATAGAAATCATGTATTGATAATTGTGCATTTTCATACGGATCGTACTGTAGTCCCAACTCAGGCCTGGAGGGTTGAAAAAATTAGAAAATCCGAGGGCTTTCTGCTATTAAAGCAATGGTTAAGTAGTATTTGCGCGGTTTATAGCGGCGGTAAAGATGAGTTTTGACCCACACTGTTTTTACTTCTTTTCTGCGTTTGAGGGACATATTTACCATCATCTCTCTCGTTGCATGGCATTTTACTCCAAAGTAGGTCAAGCCAGCATAAGCTCAACCAGAGAACTTTACCGGTGTTATATTGGAATTGGGCTTTGCTCTTAGGCGCGTGGGCAAAACCATAGCCTAACTTAAAATTTAGCCCGGCTAGCATTTTTAGTAGGAGTAAAAGTACATACAATTTTCAACTGAGACCGGCCTCTTGCATTAATTTTAGGGCCATGGCTAAGTGTAGTTCTAAACTTAGGCCTAATAACCAAATGGTCCATGTATTTTACTCCAATAGGAGCAGTCAATCTTATGAGAGACCAATTTCTATTAGAGAAAATTTGGGGTCGCTCCATAAAAGGGAGGACATCTAGTTTAACGAGTTCAGATTTTCTTCTACAGAAAAAAAAAAGGAAAAAAAGAACGAGTTTAATTCAATAAACTGGCCAACCGAGGAGTTAAATAGAAATCATGCATTTTTCATACGGACCCTGTGTGGGGAGATTTCCAAAGCTCCAGGATTACGCTAATCACAGCCATCAAATGGGACTAAGCATTCTCACGTGCCTCACGTGCCATCCGCGTGCTAACCACGCAGCCTCAAACTCACCTTGGCTACCAGGACAGAGGCCTCAGCCGAAGTCAGACAGGTCCGGGCCGCTAGCGCCGAGCTCGGCTACCCAGGTGCCCACCTCGGCTAAAAGCTCCACCTCGGCCGAAGGTGCCGGGACGAAAGCCGAAGCAAGAAGAGAATCTCCACTCGCGCCCTTCACCCCCCACGTCAGCGACATGTGGAGGAATAGGGGCGCGAGCCAGTGAGACAATGCAACATCCAGCCGTCCATAATTTTCGCCAGATCCCTGACAGGGCGGCATCCAGCGGCTGTAGCCAAATCAGGGCAAGGCCCGAGGGTGGATCCGATGGTACCCCTACCGCCAAAGGCGTCCAACATGATCTGGCCCAACATGACGCATTTAATGCGATGTGGGCTGATCCGACTGGCATTAAATGCAAAGTGGGCTGGAATGGACCACATTTATTACTTTGTGGGCTGATGATGACTTCCCTATCAAGTCATGAGACCCACACCAAAATATCATCCAAAGATATCGTCCAAATCGTCTATAAATAGAGCCTCATTTCACATGCAAGGTACGGACAATCCAAACCAGAGAATCCTTACTCTGCCTCTCTTCCTCCTCTCATTCCTTTGTTCCAGTTCATTCACTGACTTAGGCATCGGAGAGCCTTGCGCCGCCCAGGCCAGGGTCCTCTGACCGTTTGCTCTTCCCTTTCAGGCTTTCAGGCAGCGGATCATCTTCTTCATTTGGATAAGTCCTGTAAGGCACCCAGATTATTGTGGGTCATAGTTTTTCTGCACCTACAATTGGCACCGTCTGTGGGAAAGTACTATCCCAACCTTCCAAACCTTCCCAATCTTCCCAAAAACCATGCCTCCGAAAGCTAAGAAGGGCGGAGAGTCCCAGAGAGCAATATTCGAGCGTCCGGGCCCGTCGACGGACGTCCCTCCTCAGGGACGGCCCGGAGCGGACTGTGGCGCGTTAGCAGGCGAGGAGCGCGTAGCCTCGCGACCCTTCGTCGAGATTCCCTTCCGAGAGGGAGTCGAGACCTCGTGCTCTGACGATGAAGTCCCGCCTCCCCCACGAGGGGAGCGTCGACGTGAGCACCCTCTCAAAGGCAAAGCTCTAGCAGTGGAGGAGCCACGCCGTGTGCAACCCCTGATGCTGGAGGAGACATCGCAGCTCAAAACGCTCTCCTCCAGGACCAGGAGCGACTAATCCGCCAGCTCCAGCAGCAACTGAGAGCGGTGCAAAATACTCTCACAGGCAGCCCTCAGAGCCCCAAGGCGAGAAAAGAGTTGTCCAGAGCAAGGTGGTCCAGCCATCCGAGGGATCTGAGAGCTTTTCTGGATCAGAAGCGCAGCCATGCCTACGATGAGGGCTCGAGCAACACCCGTAGCCATCGTGGCTGCGACGGGCGAGCTCATAGCCACCATAGCCGAGGCCATGCAAAGCGGAAGGCAAGAACGCTGACGCCAGAGAAAGACGACTAGCAGGAGCGGCTCGACAAGCGCATCAAGCTAGCTCTCCAGCGCAACCTGGAGATACGGGACTAACAAGAGATCTGTTGCCCCACCGATCTGGGGGCCTCTCCTTTTACGCGGGACATCGAGAGAACTCCCTTGCCCAAGAAGTTCTCAGTCCCGCGGTTCGTCCCCTATGACGGACTGTCTGACCCGTCCGCTCACCTCCGTCACTTCTCCCAAAAGATGTCCATCTGGGGGAACGAAGGCCATCTCAACTGCAAGATCTTCTCCTCCAGTTTGAGCGACCTCCTTGAAGTGGTTCTGCACTCTGCCAGAGAAGTCTATTTCGAGTTGGAAAGAGCTCCAACTCTCTTCCTGAAGAAGTTCCAAGCCTACAGCGCGTCCCCAAGACCGATGCTGACATCCTCGCTCTAAAGATGAAGCAGGCCGAGACCCTCACCTAGTTCGCCGGCGATTCTGGGCAGTTTACAGCCAAATCGAGGATACCAGAGAAGAGGTGGCGACTTTCGCCTTCCAGAATGCCCTGTTACCAGGGCACGAGCTGCGGAAAGATTTATCCGGAGATCCCGCTCCCTCCATGCTGGCCTTGATGTCCCGGATAAAACGCTATATAGCCCGGGAGGACGACGAATCCGAGCTCGGGAGAGGAAGGCCGGGAGATCGCAGGCCCGGAACCCAAGGAAAAAGCAGCCAGCCCCAGCAGCGGGGAAGAAGCCATACCAGAAGCAGGAGCCGAAGCAAGCCTGGGTCTCCAGTTCGGCGAGAGCTTCAGCGTCCAGGTCCGGGGGCCAGGAGGGCCAGACCTCCGTTCGACACCTACCAGACTATGAACATCGTCTTCAAGGAGCCAATCCATCAAGTTATGAACAAAGTCAAGACCCAGCCATTTTCAGATGGCCTCGTCCCTTGTCAGGCGATCCCTCCACCCGTGACCAATCCAGATTCTGTGCCTACCATAAGGGTAACGGGCGCAGGACCGAGGAGTGCAGAACTCTAAAGTTTCACTTGGAGAGGCCCGCCAAGGAAGGCCATCTCGCGGAGTTCGTGAAGGCAGGAGACGTCGGCAGCGGCGGCGGTAGCCGAGCTCATCAGAGCGTGGCCAGGGATCCAGACAGTGAAGACTCTGAAAAGATCATCAATGTGATCCACCTGGCGCCCTCAGCTCCCTCTCCCTCAGCTCGAGACAGCCCTCAGGCTCGTGCCGAAGCCAGGCGGGCCTCGCACGGGAAGGAAGTGATGAAAGCCGAACTCGGGCCAGCGCCCAAGAAACCTCGCCGCGACCGACCAGCATCTCATTCTCAGACAAAGATCTGGAGGGAATCCAGTTCCCTCACAACGACCCTCTGCTCTTGACCATGAAGCTGAAGGACTTCACTGTGAAGAGGATCCCGTCGACTCCGGCAGCTCTTCCGAGGTCCTCTACTATGAGTGCTTCAAGAAGATGAACCTCTCAGAAGCCGACCTCACGGAGTTCCGTGCGCCCTTGCTAGGGTTATCCTCCAAACCAGTCTATCCCAAGGGTAAAATCACCCTGGAAACCCGAGTGGGCGGAGCCTCCGTGTTGGCCGACTTTCTAGTCGTGGACGCCCCTTCTCCCTACAACGTCATCCTGGGCAGAACGTGGCTCCACAAGTTGGAAGCAGTCCCCTCTTCCCTCCACCAGAGCTAAAGTTCGTACTCGAAGGCAAGGAGGGCAAGATGGAGTGGTCACAGTGGAAGGAGATCAGCAGCAAGCTAGGCAGTGCATGCTGGCCGTAGTCCCCAGAAAGGAGCCAGAGCGCGTCAACCTGGCAGAGTTCGAAAAGGGTCTAGATGAGATCGGCTGAGATCCTGACAAGAAAAGTATAGAGGACCTAGCCGAAGTCAGGCTCGACTCAGCAGACCCTGACAGATTTTTCTGATTGGCACGCAGCTGCCAGACGAAGAGAGAGCCGAGCTCTCAAGGTTTCTAATGCAGAACGTGGATGTCTTCGCCTGGACCCCGAGCGAAATGCCCGGGGTCGACCCCGAGGTCATGTGCCATAAGCTCAATGTGGATCCCAACTACAAGCCAGTGGTGCAGAGAGCCCGAAGGACGGGGTTACAGCAGACAGACGCGGCAGTCGAAGAGGTCGACAAGTTGCTGGAGGCAGGCACAATCCGGGAGTTCAGTACCCGGTCTGGCTGGCCAATATGGTGGTGGTTAAGAAAAAGACTGGCAAATGGAGGTGTGTGTGGACTTCACCGATCTCAACAAGGCCTGCCCTATACATAGTTTCCCCCTTCCGAAGATTGATCAGATGATCGACGCCACCGCCGGCCACGACCGAATGAGCTTCCTCAACGCCTACAGAGGCTACCATCAGATCCCGATGTATGAGCCAGACGAGGAGAAAACCGCATTCATAACCCCCCGCGGCACTTATTGCTACAAGGTCATGCCCTTCGGGCTGAAGAACGCAGGGGCAACATACCAGCGTCTCGTGACAAAGATGTTCCAGGCTCAGCTCGACAAGACGGTGGAAGTCTACATTGACGACATGGTCGTCAAATCCAAGTACTCCAGCGACCACCTGGCTGATCTGGCCCAAGTCTTCAGCATCCTTCGCGCGTTCAAGCTCAAGCTAAATGCTTCAAGTGCGCCTTCGGCGTGGCTTCTGGCAAGTTCCTCGAAGCCTGGTAACGCGGAGGGGAATAGAGGCCAACTCGGACCAGATCACTGCAATCTTGGGCATCTAGAGCCCATCTACAACAAAGGAGGTCCAGAAGCTTACAGGCATGGCTGCAGCAATCAATCGCTTCATAAGCCGATCCTCAGATAAGTGCCGGCCTTTCTTTCAGCTTCTGAGAAAAAATTTAAAATTCCAGGGACCCCTGAGTGCGACCAAGCCTTGGCAGCACTCAAAACTTATTTGTTTCACCACCCTTACTCTCTACCCCAACTCAGGGGGAGATTTTGTATTTATATGTTGCGGTCTCGGATCATGCGGTGAGCTCCGTCCTCATCAGAGAGGACGAAGGAGTCCAAAAGCCAATTTACTATACAAGCAAGATCCTGCTTGATGCCGAGACCAGATACCTTTTGTTGGAGAAGCTCGCACTGGCACTCGTCAGCGCCTCCCACAAGCTCTCCCATTATTTCCAATCCCACACCATCGTGGTGATCACGGAGCATCCACTCCGTTCCATATTCAAAAAAGCTGACTTTTCAGGGCGAATCTCAAGTGGGCAGTCGAACTGGGGCAGTATATTCAGTACCGTCCCCGGACTGCGATCAAAGCCCAGATTCTGGCAGACTTCATTGTAGAGTTCGTCTCGCCAAGCTCGGCTCCGACCCAGCCCGGCATGGAACTGGGGGGCGTAGGGCATGAGCCTGAAGTCACTGAGGTTGAACAAGCTCCCGCTCGGCATGGAAGGTCTTTGTTGACGGTTCGTCCACCTCCAAGCGAGCTGGCACCGCATAGTCCTCCAATCGCCAGTGGGACTGGTCATAGAGCAAGCCTTCACCTTGGACTTCAAAGCAACAAACAATGAAGCAGAGTATGAAGCACTGATAGCAGGGTTGAACAGCGCCCAAATCCTCGGAGCCCAGCACCTGGTGATCTTCAGCGATTCGCAACTGGTGACTAGCCAGCTCGCTGGAGACTACCAGGCTAGGGACGACAGGATGGCGGCCTACTTAGCCTCGCGAAAAAACTACTCTCTCATTTCCAGACAGCCGAGGTCAGGTAGATCTCCAGAGATACCAACACGCACGTGATGCGCTTGCAAACCTGGCCTCCGCTGTCGAAGCAGGAAAGAAAAGGACTGTCGAGTTGGATCAATATCAAGATCAAACCTAGAGCTCCACTCACCTCGGCAAGTCCTTTGTGCTGATCTCGGCCCGAGCTGGATGGATCCGATCATCTCTTACTTGAGGGACGACCAGCTCCCCGAGGATAAGACTGAAGCCCATCGAATCAGACTCAAGGCAGCTCGATTCTGGCTATCTCCCGAAGGCAAACTCTACAGAAAATCCTTCACGGGTCCCTACCTCCAATGCGTCCATCCGAGCAAGGTGGATAACTTCATGTATGAGATCCATGAAGGAATCTGTGGCAGTCATCGGAGGCCGATCACTGGCCTACAGGGCAATAAGCCAAGGTTACTGGTGGCCCTACATGCAGAAGGATGCGCAGGTGTACGCCAGGAAATGCGAGAAGTGCCAGAAGTTCTCCCACTCTCTTCATCAGCCAGCGCAAGACCTGAGTCCCCTCTCTAGTCCATGGCCCTTCGCTCAATGGGGGCTGGACATTGTGGGGCCTCTCCACCGAGCTCCAGGGAATAAGAGATGGCTGATCGTTGCGACGGATTACTTCACGAAGTGGATAGAAGCTGAGCCGCTGTCCTCCATCACTGATAGGGACTCCAGGAACTTCATGTGGAAGAACATCATAACAGGTTCGGCATCCCCAGAACCCTGATTTCGGACAACGGGACTCAGTTCGACTCCAAATCCTTCAAGGACTTCTGCCAAGAACATGGCATCAGAAACCATTACTCCACTCCGGCGTATCCACAGAGCAATGGCCAGGCTGAAATTTCCAACAAGATAATCCTGGACGGCTGGCGAAACGGTTAGACAAGGCAAATGGGAGATGGGTAGAGGACTTCCCAGCGTGCTATGGGCATACAGAACAACTCCAAGGCGATCCACCTCGGTGACCCCTTTCTCTCTGGCTTATGGGATGGAGGTGGTCATTCCCTTGAAATTGGCCTCCCCACCCTGAGGACAAGTGGTCGACCAGGGCCGAAACGAGACAAACTTGGCAATGGAGCTGGACCTAGCGACGAGCGTCGAGAAGCAGCAGCCCTACGACTGACTGACTATCAGCAGCGGCTAGCCAGAGGCTACAATGAAAAAGTCAGAGAAAGAAGTTTTTTCGTAGGAGAGCTAGTCCTGAAGAAGACCCTGCCAGCTGACAAAGATCCAAACGAAGGAAAGCTGGCCCCAAACTGGCATGGCCATTCAGGGTGGTCTCACTGGCAGGACGATCCTCTTACAAGCTCGAAGACTTAGAAGGAAAGCCGTTGCCGAGACCGTGGAATGCATCCCACTTGAAGAAATTCTATTTCTAAAGATGTAACATGAGTCTCAGAATCAATGAAAGCAGCTTTTGCCATCAGTCTGTGTCATCTCTTCTCATCTGAGTTCGGCAGCTCTGGGTCCTGACCCTGGAAGAGACTTCGGATTCATACATCCAGTCATTTCCTAAAGTTTGGGTCCTGACCCTGGAAAAGGCTTCGAGTTCATACACTCAGTCGTTTCCTAAAGTTTGGGTCCTTGACCCTGGAGAAGGCTTCGAGTTCATACACTCAGTCGTCTCCTAAAGTTTGGGTCCTTGACCCTGGAAAGGCTTCGAGTTCATACACTCAGTCGTCTCCTAAAGTTTGGGTCCTTGACCCTGGAAAGGCTTCGATTCATACACTCAGTCGTTTCCTAAAGTTTGGGTTCCTAACCCTGGAGAGGCTTCAGATTCATACATCTAGTCGCTTCCTAAATTCCGGGTTCATACACCCCTCAAGATCGTTCCCGAACTCAGGCTCGCACAGCCGAGATCCTCAAGACTCTGGTTTCATCTCGGCAAAAGACAGTTCGTCTCGGCCAATGCTGGTCCATTTCGGCCAATGACAGTTTTCAAAGAAAAAGAGCAATGCAAGCACTGAAGTGCAAAAAAGCAGCACAAAAATACAAGTATCACAAAAGTACAAGAAAAGTGAAAAAGAATACAAAAATACTGTACACAGATTGTATGATCACAAAACTTGTTCTTTTTATTCATTGTAATTACTTCATTACATGGGTTACAAAAAAGAAACCAAATACACCAAGGAGGCTCGCAGTCCTCTGAAAGCAGAAAAAGAAATAAAGACTGGGAGGCTCTGATCTTCACTGACTCTTCAGTCCGGTCTCCAGCCCAGCTCTTCAACGCCCTCTAGGTTGCAAGCTTGAAGACTCCGATCCTCGCTGGTCCACTGTTTGGAGGCTTTGGGGGACTCCGAATCTCACTGAGCTCTACAATACCTATGGTCAGTGAGACCAAATTTGCAAACAAGGCCCCCTCAGCTCGAGGACGTCTCGATCCTGCCCGCCGCTCGGAGGTTTTGATATCCCGCAAGAAGATCTGCGGCATGCTTCAGGGGCATGGTTCCATGCAGAGTCCTCTGGGATGAAAATAAGACCCCCAAACGCACGGGGCGCCACCAACCCACGACTGCCAAAGATTCCAGTGCAGCCGCGCCGGAGAGGGTTGGCCGTGGACCCGCGTTCAGAGAGCGCGTAGTCCACGAGGATCGTCTTCAGAGAGCGCGCAGACTACGACAGACCTTCCGTCTTCTGGCGCAAGGATTCCCCCCGGATCAAATGTTCCTAACGATCTACCAAACATGGCTACCAGGTTGTTTATATGAATTATGCTATCCTAGTTCTTTTTTCTCTCCCATGGCGAGCCTACCACTCCTATTTATAGGAAGAAGGAGGGCCCGGTCTTTGAAGGAAATTTGAGGCGAGGTCTCCCACGCCTTACGTGAAGTGCACGTCTTCCTATATGCTGACCAGCGGTTCCGATGACACCACGTGGAGCCATCCGCTCGTTTTCCTCATTAGTCCATATCACCACACTTACTGCTATTTATGGTCTCCAGAATACGGAGAATCGCACAGATAGCTATGAAGATCGTTCGGTACTCTCTCTGACTCAAGACTCACACGTCAAGTCACATTAAAGGCACTCAGCCGACTCAAGCGTAAAAGAGCCAGATCAAAAAAGCAAGGGAAAAAGAGAAAATGCACAAGTAAAAGAGCCCTGTTTTTTTAAGGTAAAGGATATTACAGGGCTGAAGGTTACATACAAAAAAGAAAAGAAATTACAAAGGCAAAAGCAAGAGCAAGGTGTAGCTACTTGCGGCTTCGTGACTCCACCAGTATGATCACCGACTCTGATGAACCAGCGGTCTCGGCTACGACCGCGGCCTTGTCTCATGCATCACCGGAGCAGGGGCAGAAGGAGCTTCGCCTTGGGCGCGACTGGGGCATCACCGGCAGGCGGAGCAGTTGGGGCAACATCCGAGGCAGGTCAGCTGCAGGGGCTTCACTGGGGCACTCTCGCCCAAAGGAGTAGAGATCGGCTCAGGGACTGGGTCCGAGTACTTCGGCAAGTTCCGATAGACCGGGTGGTCTTCGGGAACCCCCGCACGCCTCAGTGCGGCCAAGCACCCTTCCTCGAATAGAATGGAGGTATCTCCTCCACCCGCTCTCATACTCCTTAGTGGCCTGGTCCACCCCTTTGAAAGAAGACTGAGCCTCGACAGCAGAGAAGCCTTCTCCTTCTTCAGCTCGGTTCCCTGTCTTCAGCTTCTCTATTTCAGCACGACCGGCCAATACTTCGCCACGCAGCCTCGTCGCCTCAGCCGCCGAATCAGACCTCGATCTGGCCAGCTCCGACTCCAGTCGGCAATCCTCTTAGTCTTCATCCAGATATCACCTTTAGTGGGGGCCTTCGACGTGAGATCAGTACGCTGACCAGAGCTACTTCCAAGCTGTGCGGCTGCCTCGGCGCTACCCTTCTTCAGCTCTTCCAGCTCCTTCTTCAGCCTCAGTCCCTCTCAGACTCCAGCTGGGTGACCTTCGCAACGTTCTGTCACTCCTTCCATCACTGCCAAGCCTTTGCACGTTCTGCAAAAGGAAAAAGTAAGTCAAATAAAAGCAGCCGAGCTAAAGCACTTGAAGAAAGGCGTTGAAGATACTTACCAAAAGATTAGCCTAATCGCCGAGACCATCAGACTATCATTGTCATACCTCGCGTGCACTTCCATGTCCCGCGGCAATGCGCAAGCTTTCGCGGGCTCCAATGACGTCGGTGTTCCCCATCAACCGGTCATCGACGTTTAGAGGCTTCCCGGGCTGCGTCTCCATCTTGGGTCGCCATGTCGCCGGGGCAGTGCGAGGTCCAAGGCCGATCTGGACCCTTGCCCTACCAAGACGGTGAGCTCGCGGCCGCCCCGCCAGTCACCTTGCTACGCGCACTCTTCTCAGGTGGAGCCTTACCCCCGGAGCTCGCGCATGAGTCTTACCCTTCGGGCTGTTCAGCCCCCGAGTCTTCTCTCGCCTTGGACTTCTTCCTGGGCGGACCCTCCCTCGGCGATCCGGAGCGCCGCCGCGCTCCCTCGCTTGGTGTGGGGGCAGGAGCAGAAGTGGCAGCAGCACCCCCCAGCCCGAAGCGCGCGGGTGCTGGCAGACGAAGGTGTCGCAGAAGAAGAGGATCTTTGCCTGAACTTGGCCGCCAGATCCTGGTACCAGGAATTCTCGAGCTCCCTCCATTCCTTCCTCCTGGTCAGACGAATAGGCATCTACTATCTCCCTCAGGTTCGGCGACCCCGAGCTGGAAGAAGTGGATGCCTCAGTGCCAGATGCAGCTCGGCTCGCAGCAGGGTCGATCAAAGGACCCCGGCAGGCACAACCAAGGTGACAGGAGGATGATCAAGCCGCGGCTCGTCCTCCGGAGCTGCTCCGATTCTCCTGTAGTGGCCGCGGTACCTCGGCGTATACCCTAACAGCTTCCAAGCCGATTGGTCTCATGCCCTTTACCTCTCGACCTTCTTGTGGTCGTCGCGTTCTTCCTCCAGCCTTCGCTCACAGCTCGGCGTCGCCTCGCGTGCAGTTCTGCGCCACAAACAACAAAGGTATCAGCTCGGCGACATAAAGGTCAAGCAAAATAAACAGAGAAAAGAAGCATGTTTACTTGGGACGGCCCCGAGGTGGCGAGGGACCATCAGTCTCCTGTCCTCGCCAGCGCCGAGTTCCCAGTCCCCTGACACACAGAAGAGGTCCTCCTCGGCGTTCTTACTGGAATCCTCCAGGCCAGGACGAAGCCTATTCGGCGCTGCTTCACCCGGAGATAGTAATTGTCTCCCCCAACCTTGCAGATGTCATAGACGTCCTCGATGTCATGGACACCCAGGTTGGTCCCCAAGATCTCGTTCAGCTTTGCCGTGCCCATAATGACTTTGAAGCCAAAGGAAATCAGCTGGCACGGGGTAATCGTCCAGACGCTAAGGCAAGCCCTAAGCAGGGGTGCAGAGGAAATCTGACCCACCCTCGATCACGAGATCAGAGGGAACGGCATCCAGCCGCTGGACCAGCCGCGCGTGGCATGGTCGATGGGATCCCCTGGCCTGAGGCGAACTCCCTCCGGGATGCTGTAAGTAGCCCTAAACCTAGCCATGCCCTCGTTTGTATCTAACCGAAACCTAGGGGTGCCCATGTCTAAAAGAAGAAGATAGCGGAAAGAAACCCTAAAGGTGGAGAAACCCTAAAAAACCAGACAGGGGCACGAAGTTACTTACAGAAGCAGGAGAGCGAGTAAAGAAAGGTCTGGGCGCGTCCTACGGTTGTCCTCGCCAGAGAAATCTCGAAGAGCAGAGCAAAATCGAAGGCGAGGGCGAAGGAAATCAGAAAGAAGACGACCCTATTTATAGAAAGAAAACCCTCTTTGGGCGCCACTTTCGAATTCAAAGAGACGGATTTCGCAATCCGTGCCTGTTCCATCAATAAGACAGCGCAATCAGTGAAGAAGCTACACGTGTAGCCGTCGGTCCGCTTCCCAAGACGGACAGGACGAAGCATTTATTGCCTCAGAAAAGTTGAAGCGACATCAAGCAATGATCGCTGCATCTCCAGACAGGTTCTCTAGCTTCTGACCCCTAAAGGCTAGGACGCTTAAGATGTCAAAAGCTAGGGGCAATTGTGTGGGGAGATTTCCAAAGCTCCAGGATTACGCTAATCACAGCCATCAAATGAGACTAAGCATTCTCACGTGCCTCACGTGCCATCCGCGTGCTAACCACGTGGCCTCAGACTCACCTCGGCTACCAAGACAGAGGCCTCAGCCGAAGTCAGACAGGTCCGGGCCGCTAGCGCCGAGCTCGGCTACCCAGGTGCCCACCTCGGCCGAAGGTGCCGGGATGAAAGCCGAAGCAAGAAGAGAATCTCCACTCGCGCCCTTCACCCCCCACGTCATCGGACACGTGGAGGAATAGGGCGCGAGCCAGTGAGACAGATGCGACATCCAGCCGTACATAATCTTCGCTAGATCCCTGACAGGGCGGCATCCAGCGGTTGAAGCCAAATCAGGGCAAGGCCCGAGGGTGGATCCGATGGTACCCCCTACCGTCAAAGGCGTCCAACACGATCTGGCCCAACATGACGTGCATTTAATGCGATGTGGGCTGATCCGACTGGCATTAAATGCAAAGTGGGCTGGAATGGACCGCATTTATTACTTTGTGGGCTGATGATGACTTCCCTATCAAGTCATGGGACCCACACCCAAAATAACATCCAAAGATATCGTCCAAATTGTCTATAAATAGCCTCATTTCACATGTAAGGTACGAACAATCCAAACCAGAGAGTCGTTACTCTGCCTCTCTTCCTCCTCTCCTTCCTTGTTCCAGTTCATTCACTGACTTAGGCATCGGAGAGCCTTGCGCCGCCCAGGCCAGGGTCCTCTGACCGTTTGCTCTTCCCTTTCAGGCTTTCAGGCAGCGGATCATCTTCTTCATTTGGATAAGTCCTGTAAGGCACCCAGATTATTGTGGGTCATAGTTTTTTCTGCACCTACAGACCCTATACGGCAGATTCAACCGAGAACTAGAGGCGAAAAAATAAAAATATGCAGGTTTTCCTTCGCTCATAGTAGAGGAAAAGTTGCAAATGCAGCTTTACCGCCGCCTACAACGGCGGAAAACTTACAAATGCAGGTTTCCTCCCCTCAAAGTGGAGGAAAACTTATGAGTGTATCTTTACCACTCTGCTTAGAGCGGCGGCAAAGCTGTCGTTTGGTCCCAGTTCGTTCCGGTGCTATTTTCCTTTTTTTTTTCCTACTTATGGGGACGTGGGGCACTTACCCTTTGCATTTTCTTCTTGCACACCATGCACATATCATTATAGTGGGGCATAGCCCCTGAATTAGGCCGATCACATTTTTTTACAAGCATCTTAATGGTGCATCATTTGATTGACGGGTTCATTTTTAAAATGGCTAAAACTTGTTGGCCATTGATAAAAAGGGATTAGGATGATTACATGGGCCCCATTTTTTATAACAAGAAGGACCCAACCAGATTAAGATTTCCTCGCCTCTCAGTCCATCCCGAAGTGGGCCCCACATGCATCAACTCGGCGTGTATTTAGCTCATGCGCCCCAGATGACCACTAGATCGAGGTTGTTTTTTTTAACAAAGACTGGTGGCCTGGGCTTAGTTCTCTTCTTTTAAGAAAGACTGGCATTAGATCTCATGTAATGCGAAGGTGAACTCATGAAAGCTAAATAATTATTCAAGTCAATATTCAAATTAATTATCGATTTAATAAAAGCTTACTAATTTATTACAGTCATTTCATATTTAGGAACAAAAGCTTCACCTATAAAGGCAAGCTATCTAGTGGCTATGCCATTGATGTGAAACCACTGTCAATGAGGACAACCTGCATTGGTTTTTAACCTAGTTGAAAAAAAAAGAGCCATCATGAGACTTTGGCTTTATATCACTATTCAGCCAAAACCGCATTTTAATATCCTAGAATTGAAAACATCTAATTAAGGATCTTAGTTTTTGTAATTACATCATTAAGAGTCTTATACTAACACCATGGGTTGGAACTAGGGGGGGCTGACATTGACCCCGCGCCCCCTGGCCCTCCATCACGTGGCCATCCATTGGATGGGCCCCCTCCATCATTTAGGAATTTTTTTTAGATGGTATTGACTCTTAGAAAAATGAAATAAAAATATTGCTGATTTTAGGAAGACCTTAAAATAAAAAGAAAGAAAAATAAAGGAAAGGAGAACAATAATGTTTCATTTATTATAGTTAACAATAATTTTATATTTTTTTTATATTTTTAATTTCTATTCTTTTATAGGGGTGCCGATCATGGTTAAATCATCACCATTGATTCATTTCTTCAAAGAAAAATCGAAGTAAAAGATGAATTTATTATGGATTATTTAATTGTATATACTGAAAAAATGAATTGTAGAAAATTTTCTGTACTCAATAGTACGTGATGATTTCAACTCAATGAAAGAATGTACGAAACAACTTCAACAATTGTGTATTACGTATTTCATTACTAAATTTTTATAAATTATTTAAAACATAATTCTTAGGCCCCCCCTAAACAAAATTTTTGGTTCCGCCCATGCCTAACACCAACCCTTAGCCTAATGTAAAAGCTAGATTTGAAGCATCTTGCTCTTTGTGACTCGGATTTTTAATGATAAGTTTGATATATCAATGGCGGCTCCCGCGCAAAACTAAAAGCCAATGACTCGTGTGCTTTTGTTTCAAAATAAGTTTATCAACATGTTCCCCTACAATGGAAAAGGCTAACCATGTTCACCAAAGCACAAGATTCCTCTTTTTATCTCTTTCTGTCAAATTTAAGATTTTTACTCTCTCTCTCTCTTGTAGTGCAAAAGAAGGTCAAGCCCTTTAAGGCAATGAAACCGTTGTATTGATTCTTAAGTTGGTCTCAATTTGGCTTTTCTGATATTGATTATATGTAAATAACTAGGAATATAATGAAGTAATAGATTTGAAAAGAAATAAAGTAAAAAAATAATAATAAAAAAAGAGAACAAGATATTCGAGAGGGAGAAGTGGAAAGGCAATTCTATTCCAAGCCGAGATCGGGAGATTTAGAAACGTATCGAAAACCCAAGGTCTAGAAATTGGAAAAGAGAGAGGAGAAGGGAAATCATGCACCCTGGCATATACGATAGAACAAAAGAAAAACAGGCATTAATGAAGATGAAGTCTGTCCCTCAAAAGCTTGAGCGTTTATTCGAGGAAGAGCAAAAGTCATTTCATATGTGTTTTCCTGAAGAAGAGATATAAGTCGTGTAACCAATGAAGTGTTTCATGAATGGCATGTGTGTTTCTTTTTTCAAACTGGTTTCTGAATGAGGATGTAATTGCCCTGACTTGGCTTATGAAGGGTCATGAAAGAGTTATTATTTTCTAACCATTTTTCGGCTTTAAGAAGACGTGAGCATCTTTGGGTGTGGATTTAATACATGGGTGGGGATTTAACCAACGGTTGGGTCTAGTATAACAAGCGAGCCTCTTTTAATACATGGTTGAAGATTTAATATATTTTTAGGGCTTCAGTTGGTCCTTACTTTATGGATTGGGCATCCTTTTGTTTCATCTGGGCTTCTTTATGAGGAGAAATATAATAACATGTCATGGTCTCGCGTGCCCTAAAAACTAATGAAACTTGAGGTCACATTAGGGCTAGTTTCGCATCATTTCTTAAAGATAAATTTTACAATTTTAGATATCGCAAACTCGGAGTGCCACTTGGGTGGCTTGTATTGGGTTTCCGGCTAAAATAAAGTAGACTCAAATTCTATAAGGACAAATCATTTTCATTTAATTGGATGCAGCATAAATTTCAAAATGACCAACTCACAACCCATGCAAATTGACCCCACGTTAGACCTATTGGCGTAGACCACGAGAAATCCAATCTCATTTGTTTCTTCTAACCCAACTAAATAAAACTCATCATTTTCTTATAAATGACATCTATCGGATCCCAGCCGCCCCCATCTCCTTTCAATTTCCTCGACTCCAGCACCTTTCTCCATCTCTTGCGTCTATTCTCATCTCTCTTTCTTATCAACCACTACATCTCTTTACTCACGCTCCAAAGCCAACCACCCACAGCCAACCTCCCTCCTTCATCATAGCAGCCAACACGCCACCTCCTGCATCATGCCCGAGCATAACCAAACCGAAATCAACATAGCCTAATCACATCCAAACAACTCACCTTAACTTTTTCCATCATCCGCCCCCAACCTAACCCAGTCAGCCTTCACAGTACCCATATCAAACACCATTCAAAACGAAACCAGCCTCACCACCTGCAAACCTCGCCTGGCCAAACCCGTCATCATCCCACTCCTCACGAGTCAAATGAGCTAGAGCACATCTCTTCACCACAGACATACTTCTATCACTATCTTTGTTTGCTCCTCTTCCTTCGCTATCTTTTTCTTCATAGATATCACTTCCCGTAATCATCCACGCCATCCACAATGGAGAGGAAAAGAAAGAAAGAGGAAGAGACTCACCGGAGAACCCCAAAATCTCACCGAAAAAGCCTAAAATTTCGCCAGGTGTCCTGTTTTTGAAATGAAAGTGGAACACTTAAGTCCTATTTTGAAATCTAATTTCTTTGTCCCGATTTGAAAACTGTTGTAATAGTTTATCCCTATTTTGAAAATTCCCCCACTACTAAATTTTCCACATTTCTTTGAATTGGGTTCTTTTATAGCAGAATTAGTGTTGCAATGGGTATCCGATTCTTCGATTACTCGGAATTCCGACTCGCAAAAAATCAGGTCTCGATCCTATTTTAGGATCCGATTCATAAACTGGTTCAGGTCTGAAATTTCAATTTAGGTTCTGATTGATAAACGGTTCCGGTTTAAAAATACATATAGGTTCCAACCTGTGGACCCATGACCTGGCATATGAGCCTTTGATATTGCAAATTGTACCTCAAAATCAGCTTTTTCTTAGACATTTCTATGTATAATACTGGAGGTAGTAGACTTCATGCACTGTTATACAGTTGAATGATATGCTTATTTTAAGAAAAAAAATGAAGAATAAAGAGAATTAGAATCGATTTTGGAATTAGATTTTAATCCTTTAGTGGACCCGTTCGGGAACTGGATCCGAGTTTTCTTATTGAACCGGGTCTGGAACTAACAAACAAGTTCGAGTCAAAATCGGATCCGGAATTGTTATTTAGAAGCGGGTTCGGGTCTGTTATGGTTTCGAATCGAAACCGTCCTATTGCAAGGCAGAATACCCTCTTTAATAAAAAGAAAGCTATGGTTGTCTCATTTCCTCGTTATATTTCCTTTCTCCCACTTTTCTCTTCCTCTCTTGGACTCTTTCCCTCATGAGCAACCAACAACACCAACCAAAAGTCATTGAGAAAATGAAAGATATTTAATTTGATTTTTTAGTAAAGTATGCTAGGAATATAAGACTGTCATTAGAAAAAATTGCCTACACTTCCATACTTTCCCTCCAACAATATAAATGGAAATCAAAATAAAGTACCCATGTAGGAAATCTAAATCATCTTTTAATATTGTCCTTTTTTTTGTCGGAATTGAGAGAGGAGATTTTGGGAATTAAAACTTCCATCGTGAAAAAACATGATATGCCGATAACTCTCTGATTTCCATACTCTTTGCCCCTTTGGCACCATTGACTGGGTCTTAAACTGTACTTCATGAGCAACTTAGTCATTTAAAAGAGACAGATATAAATAAGTGGCATGTTACACTGGGGCTAGGGGAGTTTACCCGGCTTCTTTTTGGGCCGGAAGGGATTAGTCCAGCCCAAAAGGTTGGGAACCCTCCGATAGAAAATAAATAAATAAATGAATAAATAAGTGGCATGTTTGTGCAGTTAGATTTTATGGGAAAAATGAGGACTGCAAAAACGCTTTCTATGCTACGATAAAATATAAGTGACTGTTTTCGTTGCGAGAAGAAAGCACAAAGATGAGCAAAAATCTCTGCAATTATGTAGAAGAGCTTTTTTCTATAGGGGCCCATAAAATTTTCCTGCAAATGAGGAAAAAGTTTGAAAAAATGTTTTTTTGGCGAGCACCAAAGTGTTCATTAAGCATAAATCTAGGGCCGACAATTTAAGGCCTAAAGCAACAATCCTAAATAAAGCCAAAGATGGATTTTGGAGTTAAAACTGTGGCATAATAGTTGTCCGGTGATCAAATTGAAATAATAGGTGATCCACACGCCTATAATGGAAAGAACCCGTCTCATGCATCATCTAGCTATGAACAAGCCCCACCAGGAATAGAACCCGTTAAAGTTCGATATAGAGAGGATGAAAAAAAAAATGCAATGAGATACGGAGGAGGAGGCTAGTAGCTTCTAATCTCAACGCCTCCAAGTTGCAGGGATGGCAATTGTAGAAGTGCGGGTAGAAAGGACTTTTAGAGTTAGGAAAACCCCTTGGATTAAAGTGATTGGAAAAAAATATAGAGGACATTGTCCTCTTTGGATTCCAAACAGCTCAGATGCAGGGAAAAAAAGGTGCAAATCAAAAGATTTTCAGAACTATTTTCTCAATGGTGAAAACATGGATTATTTTTTTGGAATGTGAAAGGGCAGTAGTTGTTACGAGGGCTTATTTTTTGGGAAGAAATAAAATCACGACCATTGTTTTTGTGAGATTTGAAAAGATTACGGGGCCTTATTTTTGGGGATTGAAGAACACGATGGGCAGTTACTTTTTTTTTGGGCCCTAAAGCAAGGGCTTTACTGACTTTATGGTAAAGTCGGCCTTGCATAAATCACGACTTATATTATGTCTGTTTGAGCAAGTAAACACATGGCTCACTGCAGTTGGACTAATGGGCCTTAGAAATTAAGACCATGAAAGAGATTTATTTAATTATTCATCAAAGTTATTGTGTTGTAGGCAAGTATCAGCGGTAAAAAAATGCAATTTTTTTTTATAAAGAAAAGCCAGTTTTCCTAGTTTAAAGAGGAATAGGAAAAAGGCGGTGGGTGGTAAGGGTCAATTGCCAAAAAGGATCCAATTGATTATTTTTTTTAAGAAACTATACATTATTTTGAAACAAGAAACAAGCAAATCATGGCATTCTTTCTTAAAAAACTTGAAAAGGTAATGAGGGATATTTTTGAAAAATTCTCCTTTTTTCCAATTTTGTAATGTTTAACCCTATCAATGATTCCCTACTTTTCATTGAAACTTTAAAAATTTAAATGCCTCTATTTTTGAATTTTTATAAAAGGAAGACTTGATTTTCTTAATTTAAAAGAATGTCTAAATTTCCACTCTTCTTTCAAATGGGTCCTGTCTATTGACCTCATGCTAACAATCTTTTCTCATATTTTAGAATGACATTTTGGTAATCAGAGGAGGGAAAAAAATCCAATGCAAAAAACTTGGACTTTATTTAAAATAAAGGATTTTACAAAAAAAAAAAAAAAAACACATTAGATAACCAGTGGCCTCAAAAGATCATTTTAACCCCCATTGCACCAGATCAGTCATTTTTCACGAAATTGTATTTTTTTAGCACTTTTAACTAGCGTCCGTAGCGACCCTAGTTTTATAACGTTAAGGGTCGCTAGGGACCTTGCTGTGTATACGAAAAGTAGAACAAAAAAGGGTTTTTTGTCTCTCTTTCGTTGTCAACGGGACAAGTCTTCTTCCCCAAGCCGTCTGCGCCCAACACCGACGCTGTGGTCCCCTCCCTCGTCAACGTCCTCTTCTTTGCCCTCCTACCAACTGTGGTCACCTCCCACATCCTCTTTGTCAAAGGTATGGGCTTTTGGATTCTTTCCTTTGGCATTTTCTGAGTCGACTGCGACGTTATTATCGTCTAGGTCATGTGTATATTGCGTCTCCGTGCCTTTTGTTTTGGTTAATGTTTCCTCGTGGCTTTTGTTTGAGATCTTAGTGGCCAACATATGTGTTATACACTATATGAGGGTTTGTTGATTCAAGTAGGAGGATTTGATGTATTATACATTTGTTTGTAAAAGATCATCTGTTTAGTTGATTATAGAATAATGAAATAATGGTTTGATGTGTTCTTTTTGGGTTTCTCAAACATGTAGTCTTCTAAGGTTCATTGTTTGCTGAATTGAGGAATGTTATAAAAACTTCCACAAATTAAGAAACTCATGCTGCCTTTAAGTGTTGATGAAATTCTTGTTAGAAGAAATTGAGGTATAGTTATATTTTGAAGATCGTACTTAGTTGCAACTAATCCCATATTAGAGTTTTTCAAACATGTTAGTCCTCTATTAAGGTTTTGGCTCCTCATTCACCCATTTCTCCAACAATAATCCTCCACTCATTTCCACCTCAGCCTAGCTAGAAATAGATAATAGAGGTAGAAAATGACGTTACATGTGCCCAGCATGCAAAGAGCCCTATAGTAAGTAACTTCAACTCTCCTAAAAGAGGTGCTAAAATGGGCATTATAAGCAGCTGCATGGAAAATTCAATTTCATTTAATACTTGAAGAAGATGCACATAAGATGACTTTATCACCTTTATTGGACCCCTGCACCAAAGGGATGGTTTGGCAAATAGCACTATTTTCTATGTTTTCATTTTTCAACCTCCACTGTCCTTGTTGAGAGCTGTCCTTTTTTTCTTATGTACTTCTGGCCTAGTGGAGCTCATGGTGGGTACCAGATGATGATGGCCTGGATCTTGCACATGTTTCACAGATCTTCTATAATTGCCTTAAAATGAATTTACTTACTTTGTCTTGGTTATTAGTTAAGTTCTGGAATCCTTATGATTAGGATGAAAACTTAAAACATAGAAGGGTTTTTGTAATCAATCTACTTTGAGAAACAACACAGGCATGAAGATTGATGGTCTTTGGTCCCCTTACCTTAGTTTTCTTTCATTCTTTCAGCTCTCTCTCTATCTATCTTATAACAAAATTGTTTCTTTATATGTTAAGAATGATGGTTCCAATGTGTGTTATGTATTTTGATATGTTAATCTAGTGTGATATTAAAAAAATCGTTACAAACAGATCAAGACTTTCATATAAAATGATTTTTTTTTCTCTTGTTCATATTGTTATAGTAGAGTTTAATTCAATGAATAATAACTAGCGTTACAAACAAATCAAGACCATTCATTAAAGACACATGCCTTTGTTTCGTGGAGAACATTAAAGGTCATATGATACTCTGATTGGGGCAGAGCAATGGAAAGGTGAAGTTTGTACTTTGCCATAAAACATGATTTTCTACTTTTGATAAACCCTTTTCATGTGACAATTTCTTCATGTGACCATTTTTGCATGCATCTCATTGTCTTATTCCCCCACAGCATCCCATCATAAAAAAAAAAAAAAAATAGACAGATGGAGAATTGAAATCAAAGTGTTTGTGTTTTCCTTTTCCTTTCCAGTATAAATGCTTTTGCCATGATAAGAAGAAGAAATGTTGTATTTTTATCATGGCTAAGATAGAGATTGTGTGCAAACATCTTTGATATGAATTTTTATGTTTTATTTTTCACTAACATTGATGTGAGAATAATATGGACCAAAAGAAATGTCAACATACATTGGAATTTTGGGTTTTAGAGAAATTCGTAGATAATGTAGAGAAAATGATTTGAAATGAGTTATGTGATTAGAAAAAAAGATAGAGAATCATATATGATAAAAATATTTTTTCTTTGATTACCACTTGGGTTTGTTGTAAAATTAGCAAGATTAATCGAATCAATGTTATCAAAAATAATTGTACCACTGCGCGCCAATAAATAGCCCTACTTACCAGTCAACTTTCAAATGGACTTGTGGTATTGAACAAATGTTCCTCTTGCAAATTGGATATGTTCATTAAAGCATGTTTGTTATTACTGATTTAACCAACTAATATTAAATGTTTTAATGTTGCAGTATTACTTCGGATGTTGATGTCTTAACAATATTACATTATGATGGTGATTTTCAATCTGATCTCAAACGTGCTCAATATATTGGCGGAAGACAGAAGATGAGGCATCCCTGGAAAACCATAATATAGTGAGCTTGTGAATGTGCACTCGAAGCATCAAACTGGGAAGCAAGTAAGCAACCGGGCAGGCCAAAGAAAAATATGGTTCAGGTGGAAGATCGCAGCAGCATCAGAAGGGTTGTAACCTGCTCCAATTGTAAAGAGAGGGGACACAATCGGGGGACCTGCCGTAATCAACCCGTTGTTCAGTAGAGGAACCAGTTTTTTATTTTTTGCTCTCTTATGTCACATGTAATTTGATGGGTTTTGTTTATGTATATGAAGAATATAAATTGTATGACATGTAATTGACATTTTGTTTCATAAGTTTTTTTATGGCTTCTTTTTGCATACAAACAACAATGTAATCATAATAAATGTAATGATATGTCAATGACATTTTGGGTTTTTTCAGATGTAATGATCCATCTGGCATCTTCTTGGTTATTATTAACATCATAATTTCCCTCACTTCGTTGGATCAGGCTCTGCATATATTTATGTTGGAATGGACCTGATTTGCCCATCAAAACTATTTCAGATATGCACTATGTTTTAATATATAAAGGTCGCGAGGGACTCTTATTTATAAGTAATATAGGTCGCTAGGGACGCTGGGAAGGAAACAGATGATGTTCAATGGGTCCTTAGCGACCCATATATATAATTAATGTGTTGCTAGGGACGCTGGGAAGGGTTTATAAGCTATTGCAAAGGTCGTTAGGGACCCTATTCTGTAACTAATATTGGTCGATGGAGACGCTGGTAAGGATCTCGATACTGTCGTATGGGTCTCATGGGACCCTCATCTGTAACAAATATAGGTCGCTAGAGACGCTGGGAAGGTTTTCTGTTTTTAAATCATGGTGGATTAACATCAAGTAATTATTTTTTATAATTATGGACTCATGCTTGCCCTGTACAGTGATGTACATTCTTCCAAAACAACAAGTTTATTAAATCATACATCAACCTCAACTTCAACAAACAGGATCCAGCCAAACAACGATTTCATTATATCATTTTCACCCAAAATAACAAGTTAATTACATCATACAGGAACTTTAACTTACACAAAAAAATATTGTAACGCCCCAATTCCGGATACCGAGAAAATCGTCAAAGTACCGAAATTGGCGCGCTACTTCCCGGAAAATCCGAGAACTTCCAAGATCGTAGGTCCGCAGTGAGGTCCAATTTAAAACTTTTTCATCAACATAATAACAATGGTTAATTGCGGAAGCATGATAGTATAGCGGAAGCCATATCAGAGATAGCGGAAGCATAAGGTATCATCCATGTATCAAATATAAATGGGCTGAAGTCCAGCCTAAATGTGACAATGATATAAAACCAAAGTTAATTACAATAATACCCTCTCACTACAACAAACTCTCTCAAAAATCCCAAAACAAAGATATCACTCAACCCCAGGTGTAGGCTCTCCAATCACCGGCTCGACCTCATGGTCGGCCTGTCCCCATCCGTAGTCGCCTGCTACGGGCACCTCAACGAGTGCGAACGCATCGCCCTCGAACTCTGGGTCAAGACCTAAGCACCAAGAGTGGGTCAGATCTAAAGATCTGGCAAGTCACAATATGCAGATAATATAGAATGTATGCATCAAAATGAGTAGAGACATGTATAAGATTAAGAGAGTAACAAAGGTACATATGCTATGCAGTCGTGCAAGATAACAATGTAGAATCATAATAAGCATAACAGTAATAAACCTACACAATATGGCACATCCACATAAGCTGGTCACCGCGGGATATTATGCCGCGGCCCTCCCATACTGAACACAGTCGCGGTAGGGATCCTAAGCTAATGCTAGGGATTACTAACCCCGCAAAATATCATCAACATCATCCACAACGACCGGAACCGGCATCACACCATCCGTCCCAACAGTGCTCATCATGATAGCCACACAACAAATCTCAATAGCTCCTACCAGTGATGATCAGTCCAACTGGCTGAGCTTAAATCAACTCAGTGAATGTCTATGCCGACTCGGAAACAATAAAGGTCTGTGTCTGTCTACGCTTTACCTTGCGTGAACAAGGTCCTAACAAAAGTCCCTAAGAGGTCTAAGTACTCAATATAACAGTGGATCATAGTCCAAGTCCAATTCCTTCATTGGATCCATACCAAGGCCCACCAAATACATGGCCTGATCTATAACAGTCCATATGAGATACAAGTCCATGTTCAATGACATATGATCCATTTACAACCTTAATGGTCAGAAGCCCATACAATCTAACCTCTCCATTCTAGGGTAATTCACATCCAACTTAGGCCATAAAAAGGGCCCGCCTAGCCACAGACACGGGTCAATGATCCACCCAATCAGATTACCGGGTCACCTCTAAGTATTCCTAGGTTTAGGTCCTCCATTTTCCATTTAATTAACAGGTATGAGCAATAATAAGGATAATAGAGTGATAGTCAAAGTATGAGGGAGATGAATCTCCAAGTACACGAATCATAAGGAGATAGCAACAGTCCAACCTAGGTAAATGGTCCACTTTCGGATACAGGTCCATCTCAGGTAATTCGATCTTTAAGTGAAACCACAGATGCTAAGGAATATTGTGTTTGGTGCTTAGAAGTTATGTGCATCATTTGGTAACGTATAAAGGTCGAATCATCTTAGATTACATAACCTGGACTTTAATTAGTGGACCCCACGAGTCAAGGTTGAGCCGTACCATTGACTCATGGCTGGCACAGTGATGGAAGTCTATTTGAATGGTCAATGGGTTCTATATATGATTGCAACAATAGAAATTAGAATCTGGGGATCGTCACTGTACACAGTGTGCTCAGCCGACCTCCTGGCCTGGGCGGTCAGCTCGGCACACTGGGACCAGAGAAGGAAAAACACCCTACAGGCAAAGCCTGTTTGTCCAGAACTTCCTGTGAGTTCGGCTAATTCCCTGGCCTGGGTAGTTGGCCGTGCACACTAAGAATTCTGGCTGAAGGGAATGTCCCAGGTTCTAGTCTCCTTTGTTGAAATCCCGCCTTTTTGGAAATCCATCTCGGAGTTCGGCTAAACACTGGAGCTCAATTACACTCAGCTGGGTCACTCAACTCAGCTCGGCAAGGCCTAGCTCAGTTCGGCCACCCAACTGAGTTCAGAAAAATGCATTGAGTTCGGCTAGGCATTGAGGTTGGTCAAGCTCAGCTTGGTTTAAGCTCTGAGTTCGGCTAAGCTCGAAGTCCGGTCTGGCACGGAACCCGGTCTGGCGCTGAGCTCAGCAAAACGCTGAGTTCGGCCATACACTGAGTTCGGCCGTAACACTGAACTCGGCTTTGAGCACTGAGCTCGGCCTAGACACTTAGCTCGGCTAAACGCGAATCTCATCCTAACCATTATGCTCGGCAGAACTCTGAGTTCGGCTAGTGTTGAATCCAGCCATCGCTGAGTTCGGCTAGTACTGAGCTCGGCAGTTGCTGAGCTGCGCTAACGCTGAGCTCGGCAGTTGCTGAGCTGCGCTAACGCTGAGCTCGGCAACCGCTGGGCTCTGCAAGTGCTGAGTTCGGCAGTTGCTAAGCTGCACTAATGCTGAGCTCGGCAAACCGCTGGGCTCTGCAAGTGCTGAGCTCGGCCATCGCTGGACTCTGTCCATCTCTCCTATCAGTGTTGTGTTCTGTTACAGAACCCAGTTCTGCGACAGGACACAACTTCTCTTCATTAAGCACAGGAATGGGGTCCACCTCTGATCAAAATCCAGATCAAGTAGCACCCCATGGTCGCACAGGCCCCTCACATAGACGTAGGGTCCTGATCTACCAAGGGTGGTCCTACTTCGATTCCGATCACAACACAACGAGGTGGGTTCTCGTCATTCCATCTCCGGAAACTCATTCCCGTGACCCAATTCTTCTGGGATTCTCCATAGACCATTACAGAAGCAAAATAAATCATTCCTACATCATCCACCCATCATCAACCGGCCATTGATCATCCAAATGAGGTAATCCCATCCATCAATGGCCAAAGGAACCAAACAAACATGCTCAAGGATCGATCTAAACAAATATATTACAAATTGGAATTCTACTGCAAATCAAAGGAAGGAAACATGCAATCTAGACTACCAGCACAGTGCACTTGCCTTGATCGATTGAAGGTAGAAGGAAAAGAGAGAAAACCACAGGGAAAAAGAGAAAAGGTCTCGGCAGTTGCTCCTACGGTGCAGGTCGATCTCGGCTGGCCTTCTGTTAAGGGATTTCTGGGGCGAGGAAGAGAAAAGAGAGATTGGAGAGGGAGATGAGGGTTCGTTGGAGAGAATTGGGAAAGAAGAAGAAGAAGAGAGAAGAGATTGAAACTTGAGAGAAAGGAAAAAGGAGATGAACAGTAGTTGTTTGGGCAGGGGAGGGTTTTGTTTATATAGGTTGGGTTTTTGGGTTAGGGACAAAATTGCCCTTGGGGTTAGAATAGGATTAGGGTTAGGGTAGAGGGTATTTGGGTCTTTAGGTGATCTTCTAGAAGATTCTTTGGTGCAAACCCCCTATGGTAAATACAAAACTCTAGCTAGGGCCTCTAACAAACTCCCTAACTCTAAAAATAACAAAAGACCCCCTATTGACTCTACTAATTACACCACTAGTCTAACCCTAGGAAAATACATAACTACCCTCACTAAGCCCCATAATTAGTATAATTAAAATACTTAGGCTAATATATAGTATTCAAATTCACATTGAGGGCCCACCAGGGGTGGGGTCTCACAAATATTATTCCAAACATTACAACATTTTCACCCAAAAGAATAAGTTGATTACAACGATTTTAGCGAAACATATACTGTTAAGGGCTTGATTTCATCCGTAACAGAACTTTACACAGTTGGGAGGTTGGGGAGTTGAAGCCTGTCAGCATTCAGCAGCCAGCTTCTCTTGAAGATCTCAACCAAGATCTTCCGTCGGTAACACGGAATGTCAGTTTGGGTGAACCTTATGGGGCGACGGTGTATACAGTGCTCTGCGTATCCAATCGCAAAAAAACCACAGTCCGTCCCATTTTGCTGATATGAGAAGAGTGAAATGATTGTGCGCGTGTAGGATGTAAACAAGGGTCCTACACTCTTTTGCATCCCAAACTTTGGACATCCGGGCCAAAAGCTGCATCATCTCCTGTCTTCTAGTTCCCTTGCCACCAACTCTATAAACGAAAATAAAAGAGGCAATTTACGTTAGAACAAATGAAGTGAAACAGTAGAAGATGTAGACAGTCAGAACTTCAATCAAGACACATTCAAAAAAGTGTACATATTGATTAGAGTTAAAAAGAGAATGAAGACCACTATAAATCATCACATTCATTAATGAGATGAGTAACTGTTTTATAACTCGCTAAGCATTGTGGAAAAGTATTTTACATACAAAGATTTGGCCAATAATAACAAGGTAAAGTTTGTTACAATTAGGCTTCCTTATAGATACATAAATAAAAAGGTGTGATGCAAAAACACTAAATAGCATGCTTGCTGATTGGAAGGTGTGAGTGAAACTGCAAGTTGTAAATTGTAAACTGTTTGTATTCAGGAACATGAATGAAAAATACCAAAAGGCTAAAATAACAAAGTGGTTTATAACAATAATCCTAGATTAGACCTAAAGTTGTAAGCTGTGAACTCTCAATGTTGCATCTTCTAGTACTATGTATCAATGAGATAGGAGATTCAATAGCAGCTAGGGATTGATCCCTTTGATTATAGGTCAACACTCCTGTACCCTACCACTGTCCAAACTAGGAAAAAAAAGTTTACACAAAATAAAAAAAGAATGGAACAGCAGACATTTTTTTAATCAACCTCATCACAGCTACTTTATCCACAATTGTCATATAAGATGTGCAGAAGAATATAATACATACAGGAATATCAAGATGAGGAATATATATGAGTCTACCTATTCCAAAATTCAGGAAAAAAAAGGATGTGATACATGTATCCTATCCAATACTTTAGTGAAACAATGTTACTTTCCAAATACATGTATCCTATCCAATACTTCAGGCTCACGTGAGTGTTCACTTTCTAAATAAGGATGATTGCAGCCCCTTAGATTTCTGTTATTAGAAATGTGAGAACTCTATTTAATACAAATCCAAAACACATAATAGTTTTATATCCTTGAACTGACTTTAGAGTAGTTTTCTTTGTTGACTTTGTCATTTTCACTATTCTTCTCTTTTTATTAATATTTCTTACATTATCTTGTTCTCACTTAGCATCCCTTTCATGATATTATAAGTGGCACATAAAGGACTTTACCAAAATTTTAATATCCATCTTCAACCATGTTGCCACTTCCTGCATCACATAACATCTTTATGATCAATCAAAAGAAGGGCCAGAATGATTGGGAAAGGTCTCACAGAAATTGGTAAATTCCCTCACTTGAGCTCATATGTAGTACTCAGTTGTCGTGGACCACTGGTTTAAAACCCTTCATCAAAACAGGATGCCAAATTTTCACAAAATAAATGCACAAGAAGATTTAAAAATTAGGAAAGTGTTTCAAAGAAGAACTCATGTAACAAGCCAGGGGCTTGGGGTGAATCCCAAACAAAACATGAAAAGATCTATAGTTAAAAGATGAGGAAAGAAGAAGGAAAGGGGTTAAAGCAAATCCAACAAGAGTTTTTTTTATTGCAAATAAATAGTGACCGGATGTTATTAAAGAAGCCAAACAGTATAAGAGACATGACTGTAAATCCAAAAGCCCTTGATAAGCTAAAATCCAACGACAGTTGAAAAACTTAATGGTTAGTTTTCATGAGTAGAAAAATTTAATAAAAATAAGGTGTTTTGTGGGGGAATGGGGAGACAAGGGGGAAAGAGTTGGAGGTAGAAGTTCCCATGCTCACCTAAAATAGGAGTGAAATGAAACTCTGAGATTGAATTTCCAGAACCTCTAAATGTCTCTCTCTTTCCAAATGATCTCAATGAATAGTTTAAAGCTGAATATCAACTTTGCCACCATTACAATATATGATAAGAAACTATTGACTGCAAAGCTGTGAGTAGAAAAGTAGCTTCTTTGTTTTGAACAAGGAGAATAAAAGTAGGAAGAATAATAAAAGAAAAGGAAAGGAAGAATTAAAACACAATGGAGAGAAAGAAAAGAGAGAAGGTCATCTTGATTTTCTCTGTGGATTTCCCCAACACATTAAAGGATTCTCCACAAAAAATAAAAATAAAAAAAAATCTCATGTTATAGTCTGAATCCAACTGCTTAGCATGCCTTGAACTCTCTATTTCTCCACACCCTTGAAATTTGTAGTCACCCATTTGTGGTTCCATATCTACATCTAATTCACACTTATATACAAAACATGACGCTTTCCCACCATTTCTCCGCTATATCTCCATAGATTAAATACTCATACAAGCTTTACATCAAGTTCAGCTTTCTTGATAATAAAATAACAACAACAACAACTTGTATCGACTAAAATCTCTCATCACCCTTCCACTTCTGGGCAAGAACTCGAGCAACAGAAGAAGAAACATTGCACACATCTTATTTCCACAGTGACCCATCTCGCTTCCCTTCACGTACAAGGGTTTTCTACACAAATCTCATGCTCTGGATCGGTAATACTAGCATGGCTTGAGATTTTACGAACCCATTTCCTATACATTCTTGCTTACCCATTTGGGCTGATATTATGCTGAAGCAGTATTGGGTTCTAATAAATGATTAACCAGTTCGCAACATTTACAGATTTCATTGAAAATAATAGAATCCACCACTCTAGGGTTCTCTGCCCATTTTCATCCAGAAAGGGGTAAAGCCATTTTAGGGCATTTTTATTGCTATCAAGTAGTGCTACACAAGGAAGACAAAGAAACCCTTTTAGAGAGGCGATTATCGAGTGGAGAGTAGATGTCTGCCACGAGGAAACATTATCCAAAGCAAAAGGCATGTTGAAGACCTAGACGACAAAGGAAAGCATACAAAAGCACATACCTTCGACAAAGAGAATGTGGGAGGGGACCACAGTTGGTCGGAGGGCGAGGAAGAGGACGTTGACGAGGGAGGGGACCACAGCGTCGCACAAGGCGCAGACAGCTTGGAGAAGAAGACATTGACAATGAAAGAGGGACAAAAAAACCTTTTTTGTTCTACTTTTCGTATACACCGCAGGGTCCCTAGCGACCCTTAACGTTATAAAACTAGGGTCGCTAGGGACGCTAGTTGAAAGTGCTTGCTAAAAAAAAATCATTTCGTGAAAAATGATTAATCTGGTGTAATAGGGGTTAAAATGATCTTTTGAGGCCACTGGTTATCTAATGTGTTTTTTTTTTTTTTTTTTTGTAAAATCCTCTTTAAAATAAGAAAACATTGCATCCTTTAAAAAACAAATTGAGAAATGTCAGGGATGCATTTGAAACTTTCCCCAACCTCCCTAAGTACTAATCCACGTATCGAAGTCGAAAGGCTGCGATGACGATAACAACCGGATCTTCAAAATCTCACGATTAGCTAGCTCGACATGTTCTTCCGTGCTCTCGCAGCCGCTATGCGTGTCCTCCGTTTCCCGTACTCCTCCATCCCCTCTTCTCGAAGAACCACAATACCACTCTTCCCATCTATCGCTTCCGCAACCGTTCCCGCGCCCGACACGATACAGACCCCGATACCGGGACCGGAACCGAAACCTTGGCTTCTCGTTGGACTCGGCAACCCTGGCAGGATCTTCCGTAAAACGCGTCACAACGTACCAAAAACCCTAACACAAATCTTTTCTCATTTCATTTCATTCTGATTCTATATGATTTCCTGGTACTTTCTCTGTAGATTCTGCGAAAAGAACAGAAAATGTCCAAACATGCTCTTAAAGTTTCTATGGATGCATTGATGTGATTGATTTTTGTGGAAATACTCCTTTTTTTCAGGTTGGTTTCGAGATGATAGAGGCTATAGCTCAAGCGGAAGGGATATCAATGAGCAGCATCCAATTCAAGGCTCTGTTTGGAAATGGTTTGCTGTTTGCACATCTTTATAAACTGCACCGAGTTTAGGAATTTCTGCAATTTTTTTTGCTACTGCTGACACTAGGATCATGTATACTTAAAATCTGATTGTCTGATTCACACTTGTATCACCAATAAATTGATACATATCCTTGATATGAGCTGTTATAGGCTAATATGGTTTGAAATGATCTGATATGGGCTATTATTTTACCCTATTAGCTGAAAATGTTCTCATGCTGATACAACCAATTTGACTTATGCATATGAGCTGAATCAGCTATATGTATCAGTTTTTCATCTGGCCAAAATAGGTTTCATTGGCAACACACTCATGGTTGAGTAGTGTTGGCGCCTTTGTCTACGTGCTCAGGGATTGATCCTTGGGGTTTTTAAGTTAAGGTACCACATCTGGACCAGTGACCCAACATAGCAGAAAAAAAAATGGTTTTAGTATTGATGCTTGAAACCATGTTCTATCTGGTTGGATAACAAGTTGAGTTTGGCTTCTAGGTCTTCAAATCAATACCTTGTCTGGTGTTAGTATAGCTAGAAACAGTGTAAATAGCTAAACGCCACTATAAATTAATTGCTCTTTTGTCTCTTATGTAGGTTTAATTGCAAATGTCCCAGTTATGCTTGCCAAACCACAGACTTTCATGAATGCAAGTGGTGAGTCTGTAAGTAAATTAATCTGTAAGGACTTCCGCTGCTTTGTTGTTTCGGGAAGCAGCGACTTTTATTGCTATCTAGTATTCATATACATGTATTTATGGTAATTTACTATTGGTTTTATTTGTGAAGGTTGGGTCTCTAGTTTCATATTTTAACATACCGCTGAATCAGGTGCTGCTGGTAAGTTATTATATTCCCTTCATTAATTTTCCTAATGTGAATTGATACATACACCACACCTGCGTATATATCATTCATTATTTTCTTTTACACAACAATAATATTCAAATTTTCTCACATTGATCCTCTATGTTATGGTTTTCTTCTATGTAGGTCTATGACGACATGGATTTGCCTTTTGGAACATTGCGTTTACTACCAAAAGGTGGACACGGTGGCCATAATGGGTATATAATTTTTTCCTTAATGTTTCCTTAAATATTATGGTAGATGACATAAGTGGTCATTCACATCGACATTCTTGTGTTTGGCTTTGAAGGTAAAGCATGTGGGACTCTAAAAGAAAGTGGAGAAAATAAAGCTATTTTTTAAACATTAGGTGATCCAGGCCAGACCCATGACCCATGGTTCGACTAGCCCATTGGGCTAGTACATAGCCCAGCAGTACAAACTACGACCACATTGATTAGGAGTTTGAAATGAATGGGAGTCCTTAATATAGTTTGATTTGAATTGTTTCAACAAATTTTTAGAAATTTAGTTTCCTTTAAATCAAGGCGGATTTAGGAATTAGAGCCCTATTAGGAAAGGGATGTCGAAGTACTCCAACCCTTCCTATCTATATGTAAATCATTCATTGGGAGAAACAACCTTTTGATTAATTGAATGAAGAACTTCTGTTTGGTTGTGTGTGAGTTTTTCTTTGGTTTTGAGATTGCTCATGTGTTGAATCCCTTGGGGGATTCGGCCAAGCCTCTTTTGGGGCTTGGTCCATCTCAGAATGCTTCTTGAACTTGGCCAAAACCATTTGTGGAATTGGTCCTTTTAACCTTTCGTGGATCCAGGGCTGTGTCAATTGAATATTGAAGCCACATGGACTCCAATCAATGATCTGTTTTCGCTTGTGCATTCTTGACAGAACGATCTACATCGTAGGTTAGTTCATTCTTCACTAGGCATTATATTCTCTTGTCCTTCGTGCATCCAAATCAATGAGAGACATTGGACCCTAAATGAAGTTCAAAGCTTTTGTATTAGGCTTAGAGCTCTCTTAACTCACAATGGTAGATCAAATACTTGGGCCTTTGAAAATAGAGCACAGATCAAACTAAACTAAAAACATGCCCTGAATGATGCATTTTGACCAAGGTTATGTGCAATTCTTTATGTTACAGGGCGTGGGGAGCCAGTGAGTGTATAACTTTAGGGATATGTTTGGTGGGAGGATTTGTAAGTGGACAGCAACGGGTCTCTAGTGAAATTGTTTCTCCAAACCTTGACATCTTATGATGATGGGTTTCTTCTTGCTTCATTGTTTTTGGGATGATCAGTTGATATCTAGAGTAGGCTTTTTGTTGGATGATTAATACTTAATACTGACAAAATCCTGCCAGTAGACGACTTAGATGTAGAGACGAGGAGTCCAAATCCTCTGAGTCTCACTCATGCTTCCCATGAGGTAAGGGAGTGGAACCCCATTCTGGGTCTTGCCTATTGAAAATCCAACCGCTCAAAATGACTGACCTTTACTGCAGACTGCAGTGGGATATCCTCAAATTTTACTTTAATGGGAATTAGCCCCAACGTAAGATTGAGCATATGATCAACAACGTGATTAATGAATTAATCACATCATTAATCATATGCTCAATCTTACTTTGGGACCAACTTCTATTTGGAGTAAAATTTGGGGAAATCCCATTGCGGGGGGAGGGCGTGGTTGGACTTTTAGAGTTTCACATCCTCCATCCACGGGAAGCGTGAGTGAAATAAAGGATCCGGACTTGGAGAAGATAGGTTTCCTTCATGTTTATAATGTGCAGAAAGTCAGGCTTAGAAATTTGTGTACCATTTTTAACTAAAATGTGCCATGACATCCCGGGCTGTTGGTCAGCTGGTCAGGGACGTGTAGTGTTTGTGGGAGTGTGAGTTTGAGTCTTCTATAAAGGAAAAAGAAAAAGTGCCATTGCTATGTGCCATCTGATGTTCTGTACCCAAGTTATTTGGACTGTTGATCCAGGCATTTTCAAAATAGAGAAGTTCTATAGATGATTTTTATTTGTGAATTTGTGGAGTATCTGGAGCAACAAAGATTATGAATAATTTTTGCTGCTTTTTTTTTTTTATTGTATTAATGAATTTTTAGAAGAGCAACAAAACAAAATGTAAGCTATATTTTGCCAGAGAAGAATTATCAAATCATAACCCCCCACCCCACCCAAAAAAAAGGGGATAATCCTTCTGTCTGATTTTTAGGGGTTGTGTACGAAATTCTAGGAGTTGATGATTTTTAGGTTGAGACAATAGCCTTTTAAAGACTTTGATCCCCTATTAAAACAACATGCCCTTGATTTCTCTTATCTTTGCTTCGAAGAAATACTTTTATTCTTCAACTTAAAAGGTTATAACAGGTTTTTTTATAGCTTACCTGTTTCCAGATTTAAAAAATACATTGCCATTGAGTAGTGCATGCCCTGAATATAACAATAGATCTTTACTTTCATGATTGCTCATGAGAATATCTGCTTTCACTTTGTTGAAGTTTTGATATCCTGGAAGTAAATTTTCTGCAACTAGTGTCCCCTTAGATATTTGACCTGTGTTTGATGTCAAATTTCTGGTATTGCTTGCTTTAAGATCTTTGGTATTTGCCATTGATTCCTTTCGTTAAATGTGCCAATGTTTGCTTGAGACAGCATTAAAAAGACTATTTTGGTGTTAAATATTATTATATCATGAACATAATATACACAATATTAAGAGGTAGGTTATAGTACTGTTGTAACAATGCAAGAGGTGAAAGGGTCAACTGCTTGTAAAATTAGTGGGAAAAAAAAAATCAAATTCCAATAAGTGATTATAATATTACCTTTTGTTTTGTTTTAATACAGGATGCGAAGCGTCATTGACCACTTGAAAGGAAGCCAGGACTTTCCAAGATTACGGATAGGTAGGAAAAGGGGACTGTAAATCATTTTCTTTTCGCTCATGCTCATTTGTTATTTGTCATTGTTGCAAAATTTAATGAGGTGGGCATTTCTTGAAAGGCATTGGTCGGCCGCCTGGTATAATGGGTCCTATCAACTTTGTACTTCGATCCTTAAATAGACAAGAACGCGAAGAGGTATACTCTCAGATGCCGCCCAAATACATCATAGTCTAATATTTGTCTCATTGGTGACCCCCCAAATACAATGCCTGAATTATTCCTAGATTTTGCATCCAATATTTCAATATATAAGGATACTCAAATATTAAGGCTACTTTTGATGGTTGAATTCGATTGACAAATGCGGCAAGAAGGGCCATTTCCTGCTGAAAGTCTTGAATCACTGCAAAGATAATTCAGACTATCCACCCAAAAGTTGGCTTTTTGGACCTTTTTGATGAAATGACATGAACTCTAGAGATAGAGCAGCATATCTCCTGTAATTTTTGTATTCCATTGGATTCGTCATTGAACATTGCCTAAATCCTAAACTACATATTTAACATTACTACATTTGCAGGTTGGTGAAAACCTGCTACACTGGAATTTCTGCCCAAATCCAGCCAATCATAAGGGGCAAGAATTTTTTTTATTCTAATTGGTTATTTGCTTTGTGATTCAGCTGGAATCCACCTTTAGGATTGGGCTGGAAGCTATGAGAATTCTTTTGCTCCAGGGATTCAATAAGGGCGCCACATTTGTCAACAGTGCCAAATCATTGAAACAAAGGAATTGAAGCCAGTGAAAAATGGTAATAAATATGTGGGCCAGGCATCATATCATGCATCAACGCCCTCTTTAGCTTTGCCATCAATCATTCAATGAAGATGCTACTGAGATTGGTGAGGAAAGCCTCTGGCTGACATCTACCTCGGGCAATGCAAAGGAATGTATGTATGAGAATGGACATAACCAGGTGAATTATTGAGTTTTTTGAAATAGCAGTACACTTTCATCTTTTGCTTGTAAGCATAGAGGTTTTTGTTAGAATCAAAGATAGATTAGTTAAAGAGGGTTTTCTCAGTGTGATTGATTTCGTGGGGGCATTGTATAGTACTTGATGACCAAACTTTTGATTTCATGGGGACGTGTATAGTAGTTACTAGTTAGATAATCTAATTTCTCTACTTTACTTTTTTGACAGCAAAGAGAGATCAATGATAATTGCATTTCAAATCAATCAGATTAGTAGTTTTATAGATAAGCTACAAGTAGATTATGTTAGCTGAAAAAATTGCTAGTAACACATACTCATCTGGGCCAAACTGGCAAGTGCAATCTGATGTCCAACATACATTCTGTTTGGACTCCTGGCTATCTGGATTCTGGGGTATATTTTGTTTAATATTATATTCAACCATCAATCTGTATTTTCAACCCCTAGTGCCAGGGGCTCTTTGGAAACTCTAATCTAATTAGATTAAGGTCTAAAATGAAAGCTCTAACTTTTAAGTTCTAATTTACTTAGTGTGTTGTCTTATTTCATGAGATAGTTGGGGCCCACCTTTTAAAATTTATAATGTAAAACCTAGGTTTGCCCTATTTTGAAAATTTATGAGGTTATTTCCCTCCAAAACACACAAATTTGCATTGTCCACCTCTATCCACTTTACTTGAAAACACCCTAAAAAAAAAAATAAACAGCCCCCTAAGGTTTTTTGTTTTTAGGCAAAATCGCTAATTTGTAAATAAGCTATAAAATTCTAAAATTAATTAAAGGTTTACCAAATGATCTAGTATGTAAATAAGCTCTACATCACAAAATGAGATCTTATTTTTAGAGTTACCAAATGGGCCCGGCTCAAGATCAACTTAGTTTGGTGGGCTCCTGATGCAGCCCTTGGACATGGGTCCACTGAAGTCCACGACTAAGCTTGCGGGAGGCCCATTTTATGCATGGAAATCAAAACCAGCTAGAATGTGCATCACTCTTACCTTTTAGGATTTTAATTTATTTGAAGTTTGATTAGGATTTCTTTCTTAAAACTGACAAGGATAAGATGAACAAGAGATTAAGTGTATTTTCCGTTTGCATTAATTACTCATGTAATCCACCTGGCAAAAGCAGTTGAGATATTTTTATTGCTACGAGTTTTTTTTTTTTTTTTTAACATGAGCTTTGAAGAGGTTGTGCAAGGAATTAAATCTTGTGCTGAAGAGGTTGGAGATAAGCTTGGATCTTGCACATGCTTGAGGGCTGTTTGGATCTTCATAAATCAAGTTCAGGTTACTCGGTTTATGCGTAGGGATTAACCAATTGAATAAGGGTGCACATGGCGGTTCGGATTAGTTTAGAGGGGAAATCATCAATCAAATCGACCCATTGGTTTTCTATTTTCCCAAACCGAACGGAACTGGTTCGGTTACGGTTTTTTTTTTTATTTGTTTATTTATTTTTTTCACAAAAAAATGGTAGTTCAATTGGTGAGAGACGTTGGACTAAAGTAACGTAGTGGCGTTCAAATCTTCTTAAACCGAAGACCGAACCGAACCAAACGGTTCGAAGGAAATTCAAACGGCGACCGAACCGATCTACTACAAAACCGATCCGAACCTCTCGGTTTGGATTGGTTTAGCGGATTTTTTGTGCACCCCTACAATTGAAGGTAAGCGGTGTTGAAGGAAATAAGATTTACAGGTATATACTGATGGCCTGGCCTGGGTTTGGAGGTCCAACGGGGCATAAAAGCTAACCTCATTTTACCTACACTGCATTTGAAGTGGTCAATTTGTTGGGCCTGTAGGCCCGTGGTCTGAGGTCCAGCCTATTCAGCAATATGGCTGGAAAATTAGACCTGGTCAGATGATCATGGGCCTAAAACAGCCCACAATGCAGCTGCAGTCATGGTTGTCTCGGGCTGGCCCTATTCTGTACAAGTGCATTTGCAACTCTAATTATAAGGTTTCTGCTCTTTATTGAAGGCAGAAAGTGTCTTGTTTCAGCCCACCCATGCCAACCTACTTATATGTGGGTGTGAAATTCAGGCCCAGCTGGTCCTCTCTTCATTGATGTTCTGTGCTGCTCACCCAGATGTTAGACCTCCCCGGCTAAGTTTTTCCTGACTTGAGTTGAATAAATATGATGGTCCAATAACGAATACTATGAGAATTTAAAGTGATTTGATAATTGATATGAACTGGGTACACGGGGGACAAGGCTACATATTTATGAGGTTCTTGATGTCCCTTAAACGTACAAAATTTAACTACAATGTTACATCATTTGATAGCGATTCTTATTAATGGGTATTAAAAATCAAAATGAAGCCAAATAGCTCTCTTATGATTGCAAAGTGATTATTTCAAAAGGTTTTATGAAAGTATCCTTCTCTTTCAGCTTCTTAAATACTTGGTTCTTGGTGAAGGAATGGTACTCAAAAACCATTTATTATTATTATTAATGACTGGTTATTGAAAGCATTCATAGTAAGAAGAGAGCATCACAGTTGCTGCTTCATGTTGTTGGTAGGGGTGAGCCATAGGAGGAACTGACTCATGATGAAAATATGGTCTGGGCTTTTATTTTGGGTCTGTGGATCTCGAACTGGAGCCGGATCCGGACCCAAAATTAATTACAGATAAACACTTATATAAGTGTAATTAGATTTACAAGTAAATTCTAGGGTGGGAAGGAGCTCTAAAGAGAAGGGTTTCTAGATATAGTCAGCTGAACACCTTTCATAGGAACAGGATCTCAACTGAGCTGAGGCCCGCTTTGGCTCTCTTGCTCTGGGCCTTGCCATTTTATTATCTAGTAATTTTGGCACACCTATGTCTAAAAGATAGGCCTGGTTGCACTTCATGCTAGCTAGGCCCACAGACCAGTGGATTCGGCCAATTCCAGACCAGTGTGGGAAGATCCAAGGGCAAAGGATTTCACAACTCATAAATGCACCGGTGGCTCGATTGTAACCGTCTCGTATTATTTTGCTTTAAATGGAAATTAATTTCACTCCAATCAGACTTACATCTAATATCAGCCTTGATCATATCTAAAATATATGATAAAAAAAAAAAGAAAACGAAAAGAATCAACTTAAGACATAACTCTGATTGAAGTTAAAGTTAGATTAGTGATAAAGGAAGGTGGGGAAGTGATTTATAGCAGTCTGAATTTCAAAACTAATGAATTTACAGCGTGTGGCCTCCCTTATAAGATCCAGACTTCTAGGATGGACAGTCCCTGAACAATTAAAGTGTGGATCCTCTATAATCTGGGCTGTAGAAATTTCCCCGCAGCCAACTAAAAGCATTTTGGGCATCCATTTTATCATCGTAGATTCTATGGTTTGAATTGAATGATTAAATTGAGTTTTGACTTTTGACATGTCTTATCTTCTACATCGCCTTAAGTAATAGGTTTGATATGCCTTAATATATCTGTATAGGCCTTTCATCTATTAGCTTAAGCTTTTGGGTTGGTACATAATTTATTACATGATATCAGAACATATCAGAACAGCAGATTATTCCTGTGTAGTTCACATGAGGGCCTGTATATGAGAATGAGTGTTGGGAAATTCCAAATCAACTAACTAAATAAGTAATAAGCTTGACATGTCTTAATCGTTCTACCCATCTATTCCTGCTTATTTATTGCCCATGACTTAACCCCACCATGAGACCTTTCCATCCCATCTGAAAATGGTGATAGAGATGGTCTTAAGTGGGCCCCACATCAATGGTCGCACCTCGATACTTTCCTTCAAGATTATGATGTCCATCAAACTTGATTGGTCTTTCCACCACAAAAAACTTGATTGGTCATCAACTGTCCCAACCTCCCTGCTGCATACTTTTCTTCAAGATTTTGATGTCCATCACACTTGATTGGTGTTACTACCAAAAAATCACCTGTCCCAACGTCCCTGCTGCACAAGCAGATAGGCTGGACGATGTCTGAGTCTACCAACACCAACCAAATATTTATCAATCTGTAACCTTTTGGCCAAGGAAATGAGAAAAAGCGCATGGGACTGATTGTGACAGTTTTGTCCTTTTGATTTTCAAAAAGCTAGTGGAATCAAGCCACATCAATTGCATTCCTTTTCCTCCACTATTGGCCACATGTCTTCATGCTCTCAACTGGCTCCACCTAAAATTGGTTCATGTTGTTAAGGCTCATAAAAGGGCTCATCTAATTACAAAATCTTGGTGGGAATTCATTTCCACCGCATCAAGCCCAGGTTCACAGGGTAACTTCAGTCAATGATCACCAACATTTTTGTCTTTTTAAATCTTTTTTTTTTTAAATTTTAATGATCACCTACTTGACATGACTTTTTTCACTATAGGGTTCTATGGGTTTACTACTACGGTAGATACAGGTACTGGCATTGGACACCACCAAATTGATGGACATTCATGTGTGCACTTTGATATGGGGAAGGTCCCAAAAGTGTGACCCACCTCTAAGTTTCACGTGTTAACTGTGATGCACATTGTGAAGTGTGCGCTGGTAAATATTTTTTCCTATTGTTTGCGAGAAATACATAAATGTATCGCCGATATGTGTTGGTGATTAGGCGGTATAGATGAGGCATGCATGTTCATTTCATGAAGTGCTTTTTATCTGCCCAGCGGAAACTCATTTATTACAAGAGTTTTTTCTTTTTAAATAAAATTAATAATGTGATAGTTATTAAGTTTCTTTGGCTAACTGTTCATATCAAAACTTTGAGTTAATCGGCCGTGAGTTTGAATCCCATGAGAAATGACTCGGCGTTAAAAAAGAATATGCATGTTGCTAAAAGTGCGCCGACTGAGTTTCATCTGAGGGAGGAGCGTTGAGGAGTGGGCTCCATCGGAGGGAGAGTATTGAAAAGTATTTATACTGCTTGTACTAACGCCTCGAGGTTTTGGTATGAATGGTTAGCTAAGAAAACTTAATATAATAACGGAGCCAACCGATCGTGTAGTCAAAAGTGGGCTAACCATGTTCCACCTGAGGGGGGAGTACTGAAAAATATTTACTACTTAATGTACTAACGCCTAGAGGTTTTAGCAGGAAGCCGTTCCTTCCACAAAAGAAGCTGAAGCGAGAGCTATTCTTGTGATGCTGATCAAGTTAAGGGAGTTGGGGATTTTCAAGTTCCATCTCTTTTCAGATGTGCTTGAAGTGGTGCAGGGTATTGATGGACAATTTAATTGGTCCATAGAGCCCATTTTGCAAGACATCAAGACTCTTTCTAAGTGCTTTGATTTATTTTGTTTTTCCCAGGTTCCAAGGGAACTTAATTGATCAATTTCCCATAGCTATGTAAAATTGACATCATGTAGTACTGGTTCTAATCGCGTGGGGGGATTCCCTGATGCTCGAGGGATGCTTCTAATCTCCTAGTCTAGTTGGTGTTTTTGTTCTTCTTTTGTTTGTTTGTTCTTCCTTTATTTACCAAAAAAAGAAAGGGCAGAAGAAAAATATTTTTTATTTTCCTTTTCACACCTTTTGTAGAGAGGATTTTTATTTTCTACCCCTTCAAACACATAAATTGATCAATGATAAATAAAGGGTACGTTTATTTTACCACAGCCGAGGGGTTGAGGCCATTATAGCACTTGCATAGGTGGGGAGAGAGCCTGCATACATGAGAAGGAAGCCCACACATGCAGCAAGGGTCCCACTTGGGAATGGGCAAACTACCCAATGATTGAACCCCGAATAACTGGGTGAGATACGAGGTTTCTAACCTAGAGGTGTTCACGGGTCGAAACCTGTGGGTTTCGGGTCAAACCTGACCCGACCCGACTATTTTTTTTGTGGGTGAAAACCCACCCGACCCCGACCCGCTTGGGTTACGGGTTGGTCGGGTTCGGGTTGTCTTTTTTTTTTTTTTTTCCAATGTAGAAGACTAAATTGTTTATGAAAACAACTTAAAATAGTACTACACAAATAAATAAACATGGAGCGCACACAAAGGGGCCGGGGGGCCAAGTTCATGACTAACCTACGGTGTGATCGAGAAGACAAGGTGGCAGTGACTTTTGAGAGACAGAGAGATCAATCTATAAAATCTATCTCTGATCATTATAAAATTATGCCAAGTTCCTCAATCAGTAGGATGCATGATGCATTGGTGCCTCCTCAAGTACTGATGTAAAGTTGGTTCTGATGTTGAGGATGAGCTGGTCCATGTTCCATGCAACGTGCACATCATACTAATAGTACTCCATCCTAGCCGTCCATCACAGACTGGTTTCCTCAATCTTTTGACATTTCTTATAGAAAGGTGACATAGAAAGGTGAGGTGGGAGATGGACATTTCTCTGTAGGTACTGTTTGTTCGTAGGGTGGAGTAAAGTAATATAATTAGTGGTGTTTTAATTATAAATTTCTTTGACATTCAATCCAAGGTTTGATAAGGACGTGCACCCAAAAAAAAAAAAAAAAAAGGGTTCACGGGTCACCTGGTAACCCGACTCGTGGACCCATTACCCGTACCAATGGTCACGGGTTGGGTCGGGTCGGGTCAGGTCGAGCACCGAAAATCTGGGTGGAGTGACCAACCCATTGATCCACGGGTCGGGTCGGGTCGGGTCACGGTTAATTTGTACATCTCTATTCTAACCAACGGAGCAGCCCTAGTTCTCAAGCACAGGGTACTTGATGTGAATTAAACTTACACAACCTAACTACATGAGTACATTATTTGATAGTGGTTCTTATCCATGGGTATCGAACTGCACCAAAAAAGTTCTCTTAGTTATTGTTGGAAAGTGAGTTTTTTGCTCAGTCGGATTACTGGTTAGAAGTGATATTTTAAAATAAAAGACCAACGGATCGATCCTTAGGAATGCGTGTGATACTATGGTGCCAATACTACTCAACCATTAGTATGTTGGGATTATTGAAAAATAATTTGTAGATATTTTTGTAAAAATACTTTTCTTATCTTTCCTTAAAATTCGGCTGATCTATGTGGTGGAATGATACTCAAACCTTAATTTTATTTTTTATTTTTTTTTGGTAAATGAGATAAATTCAAACAACCACACCAAGAAAAAAAAAGAAAATAAAAGGCCACAGAAACTAATGATAGAACCATAAACAGGATCGGCCCATTTGCCCAAACCTAGAATTTTCTTTTTTTAATTGTTTACTAGTCCTTAATTAGGAGAACATAAATAGTACGTAGGAGGAAATCATAGTCCCTGTTCATATTGTACGAGAACATTAGGATGATACAGAATGGAGTGAGATTTTTCAATCTAAGTTGTATGATACAGAATGCATATATGAAGGCTGTGATTGTTGAATATCTTTAGGATCTTCTAAGATATTATCATTAATATTATGATTAGCATCATTACAGAGATTGAGCTCTCATCATTATGATTACAAAGATTGATATCATGACAGTAGTTTCCTGGTGTATCCTGTCGTACTCTATAAAGGGAGGTGCTCCTGTGAGAGACACTCTCACCTTACTATACTATGAGAGATAAGGTGAGAGCCCTCACATTCATATCCAATGTCAACAACTTAAATGTGAGGGCTCCCACCTTTATCTCTCATAGTAAGGTGAGAGTGTCTCTCACAAGAGCACCTCCCCTCTATAAATATATAGGACTTATAAATGTAGTCTAGGTTTAGCCATGCGATCCCATGACCTGCAGGCTTGCCATGGCTGGCCGTGGCTGACATTTTTTGTCATTTGGATCTCCATGTGGTTGGATCCATTACAACAACAAAAAAAAAAAAAAAGAAGTGACTTTCAGTGGTGAAAAAAATACTGCTTTAGTGGTATTTTTTTCCGCTGCTAAAAGTGTCATATTTTCTTATAAATGATTTGTCTAAGCAAATGCAACACTTTTAGAGGCATAAAACAATTCCTGCCACTAAAAAAAACTTTTAGCAGCGGAAACAAATACAACTTTTTTCCGCTGCTAAAAGTGTGTTTTTTTTTTTTTTTTTTTTTTAAATTTTTTTAGTGATTGAGCCTAATCCCAACTCATTGCCATCCCACGTGTTGAAGATGTTTTAGATACATAGAGAAAAGGAGCAAATGAGGTAGTGTCATGTAGAGCATTTGATTTTCTTTTGTTTACTTTTTGGGTGCTTTTGTGTGTCAAGCATGAAAATTGTTTTAATTTTCCGTGCTACTCATTTTTTTAGATGATTCATGTAATGCATTTGCTTTACAAGAAAGAAAGAAAAATGAGTTGAATGTCATTGATAAATAGGGTTTTGATTTCCTCGTGTGTTGATAGGTAGGCATCATTCTTATAGAAATACGAAGCTGCCGAGCACGAACGAAAACCTCCTGTTGCACAAATAAGTCCTTTTAAGTGCTCTAATATAACTAAGTCGCTAGGTTTTCGAGACTCAATCACCACTCAGGCCTATTTCTATGAAGATTCAAGTGGAGAAGAGAAAAACTTTTATTTTGATAGGAAACTTATTCTCTTTTTTAGTTTTTCTAAAAGAGAAAACTTATCATTCTATTTTTAATTATTTCTTTTTCAAAGGGAAAACCTATTCTGATGTCCGCATGAGGTTTCCAAGTGGACGAGTTAGATGAAGTCTTATTAACATAGCATTTGGAATCTTACACATCTTACATCTACCCTAATGGTGATAGATAATAATGGTCCAAGTGGGCCCCATATCAATGCTCGAACCTTGTCAAAAGGTACTCCACTACTGTATACTTCTACAGATTCGAGTGGTAAGGAGCGTCGGTTCTTACCTAATTGTTCGGAAATCAATTCCTGAATACGTCACCTCTTCTTACTCTCTCTTGAGACCCAACCCCATTGGCAGGGGTACTTAAAAAAAGAGGAAAAATTACCGTACGGACGGCACAAGACCAAAAAATTACCCCATTAAAGATGAAAAATTATAATTTACCGGATCAAAGATCGTACACAAAAATGGCTCAAAATGGGACGAAAATACCCTTTTTCGTGCGATATCCTATAGGGGTAGGATATCGCATAGTTCGATATCCCAATGACTTAGGATATCGCACAGTTCGATATCCTACACACGTATGATATCGCAAGGTTCGATATCCTAGACCTGTAGGATATCGCAGAGTCACCTACTCCCATCCCATCACGTACCACAGTTTTCACCACAAAAGATACGTTTCATCTTCTCCGTTTTTTCACTGAGGAGGTCCGTTTCATCTTTTTTTCATTGAAGACCTCCGTTTCAATCTCCGTTTCATTTGGATATTATCATTCCATCTTTTTTCATCCGCACTTTATAGCATCTCACAGTGCAGTTTTGGCCATTCAATAGCATCTCTAATTTTAATCACCTATCGTCATGTTTTATCTTTCTCCTCCTAGTGTTTTTTGCCTTGTTTGCACTTTATCAGTAGGTATTAGAGCTTGTGCTATCACTTGGTAGGTGGTGCTTCATTAACAGGCATGAATGTGGGACATGGTTGTTGTGGCTAAGTTTTTCACGTGGAGGATTGTGCTACAGAGTAAGAAACCTTCAAAATTTATAAACTAGCAAAAAGACACTTGCCACATAAAACGCAAGGAAACCATTCAAATCATAAAAAAAAATAAAAATGGTCAAGGATTTTTTAGTGAAAAATGTGGTATCAACATCCTTTAAGAATTGACATTGATGACCTGAGAGGGATGAGGGATGTGGAGTGCGTCAGCCTCCAGGGGCAGGTCTCGCTATAGCGAGAGAGATCTTTTTCATGTGTATCCAAATACACAGTAAATACCCACTGTGTAGGGGGCATTGTGTATCCAAATACCCACTGTGTACGGGCCCATTGTGTACCCTACAAAATATACTCCTCCACTGTGTATCCAAGACCACCAATATATGAATGAATGGCCATCATTGATGATGATGGGCTTGTTGATGGGCCTAATTAATAAGGTGGTGGTTCCACCCAATATGAATGAATGGCCCTAGCATGAATCAGGACCAGCAACGATCACCTGTGGCTATTGCCCCTATTAATGTGGGTGCCAATGGAAATGAAGGTGGTGACACCAAAGTTGTGAGTGCAAACATGGGTAGTGGTAGAAATAACAATCCAGAGAAACACAACCAAATCAGTGGATACTTTAAAAAAAAATAATACAAATGATAAGAAGAGAAGAGGATCATGAGATAAGTAAATGGGGTTGATCTTGAGAACAGGTGATAAGATTTGGAAAAAGTAAGAGAGGAGAAAACCTTTGCAAATGAATGAATGAAGGGGAAGAAAAAAAGGAGAGTATATATTGTATTGGATACACAATGGGCGCGTATTTGTACACACATGAGGCCGAGATAAATAGGTCTCGCTATAGCGAGAACAACGAGACTTGCCTCTGCAAGCGAGACCTGCCGCTCAAGAATGTTCTCACGACCTGGATTTTGGTGATTACCATGTGGGTGGCTGTGACATCTGTCACCATGGCTTTCGTTTATGGGACCAGGCTAGTGGTGGTCTCAGACAGGATCTCACGAAAGCTTTTATGGGTTCACCTCTTTATATTATCTTTACATGTGAAGAGGATGACGAGAGATAAAAATAATAATACGACTACCACCACCAAACAGTGGGATGTGGGATGAGCATTTATTTGATTTCCCCAAAAATACATCACACTATCAACTACCACGAATGAGTAGAACACAGTTTCATTAATTTCTCGTAAAAAAGCTATTAAAACCCTTTTTATACTTACATAAGTCCGCAACCCACAAACTATTCCCACAATCTAAAACCCTAAACACCTCACAAACAAACAACATAAAATTAAACCCTAATAGAGCAAATACACGAAGACAGACACAAATTGAGGAGGGGAACACAAGAAACACCACCACAAAATATAAGTTCACATCATCATCATGATCAGACGATTGAAGCTGATTTCTTCACCGGATAGCCCGCCGGATCTATTGATTGCAGAACACTCCAGGTGTAAAACGTTAGCTGAAGGCAGGAGACAGATCCCAGCCCGAAGCAGAACGAGAAGGCCCATTCGTGGCGGGTGAATTGAAGCGCCGCTCTGTTCAAGGCCGCAAGGCTGAATAATCCAAATAGCTTACACGCGAGCCCCGTCGGAGGGAGGCACGTGTTCCAGAGAAAGAGACCGATGGCCACCGCGAGCCCGACCACGGAGAAGACTAAGGACGTAGCCGCTTCCGCTACGTCGATCGATCAGTTGGCGTAGTGGAGCATTCTGATCTCGCTATAGCGAGAATAAATGAAAGATACGGGGAAGAAAGATCGGAAGAAACATGGAGTAACAAAGTTTTTTAATCGCTGGAATAGTGGGCTTAGGATATCGAACTGTGCGATATCCTAAGCGCATGGGATATCGAATCCTTCGATATCCTACGGATCTAGGATATCGTGGGAAAAAGGGTATTTTGGTCTCCTTTTGAGTTTTTTTTTTTTTTTTTTTTTTTTTTTTTTTTTTTTTTTTTTTTTTTTTTTTTTTTTTGTACGATCTTCTATCTGGTAAATTATATTGTTTCATCTGTTATGAGGTAAATCTCAGATTTAATGTCGTTCGTACAGTAATTGTAAAAAAAAAAAAAAAACAAATCAGACGGATAATATGCTGGCCGATGTCCGAGTCTACCGACACCAACCGAATATTTATCAATCTGTAACCTTCGACCAAAAAGTGAGTGAGAAAAAGAGCAAGAGACTGATGGTGATAGTATTTGTCCTTTGTTGCGAAAAACTAATGGAGTTGGCCATACCAATAGCTCTCTTTCCTCCAACCTTCAAACCCATCTTCATTTTTGGTAGGTCTCGTTGGGTCCACCTGAAATTGCTACATGTTGTTAGGACTCATAAAGGGCTCATCTAATTAAAAAAAAAAAGGGTGAAGGATTATCGAACCGATCTAACTGTGAGAAATACCTCTATGTATCACATATATATATATATATATATATAGAGCAAGGCTCTCCTAAGCTTAAGCTTATGATATGATTCCGTAAGCTAACGCTTCTAAATTAGTTAGGTTTTTGGGTTATTTTTGTATTCCGATTTAGTTGAGGTGGTTTGTCTGGATTAGATAGGATGGAGGATTAGGGCCATGGGTATTTTAATTATTACGTATGGAGTTTTCTTGTGGGGGAGAGGGGCGCTCAAAAAGACTTTCTTGGAGGCTAAAAAAGCAGAAATTATATAAACGAGATTTCTCTTAGCCTACCTAAGTTGAAATTAATATCATTGACATTTGCTACAGTACTTTTCCCTCATAGAAGGATCTGCTCTTATTTTGTGGAATGCTTGCATGTGGATACAAGGGCGGGCCCCTTTGCATGGAATTGGATTCACAGGATTCTAAGAAAGTTATTAAATACTATGAAATAATCTACCATTTTAATGGAAAGTGAATTAAGAGGAGATGAAAATTGAATATCAGGCCATCATATAGTAAATCGAATCCAGAAAAAGTTAGGGTCCCATGTCCATCTTCACCTTATATCCTTCACCCCTCACTTCTTGAATAATAATCCTTTGTTGGAAACCATTTTACCATAAATTCTTAGGACTGCAAACAAACAAAACCTTAATAAAGAAACTAAGGCAAAAAACAAATTTTAGCACTAAAGATTATGATCGATGTTGCATATATCTTTTATGGATTTGTAGCATAATAATATTGAAAATGTTTTTTGGATAAAAAATAATTTTAAAGTAATTAAAATAAAAGTCAAAATACTCGAAACCTTTTTTTTTGCTTTTGTTTTCTTTTTTTAAAATAACCATTATGGGTTCTTTAGGGGCGGCAAAATTTGACCCAACCCACTAATCCAACCTCTGATAATTCAGAAACTATCTAGAAAATCTCATGATATATCACAGTAAAATTTAATTATATTTCAGCTATATTTGATACACTTATTAAAATCTAATGACGAACTAAGTTTACCTCCATCCCAAAATAATAAGGCACAGGCAAAAACCAAAGTTGTTGAATTGAAAAAAAGTGTTTGGGGGCCCATAGAGGACAACATGGGGATTAGCAATTTAGGGGTGCACAAAAAATCCGTTGATCTGTAAAACCGATCCGATCCGCGGATTTTTAACCAAACCGATAGTAAACGGATTGGTTACGGATTGAAAATCTTGTAATTCGTTAGCAACGGATCGGTAACGAATTTTGCCCTCAATCCGCGGATTCAATCTGATCCAATCCGTTGACATTAAATATAAATAAAATAAACTTAGAGGGTCTAAATATAAGTTAAGATGTCTAAATTTAAGGGGTCTAAATATATTTATAATTTGTATATTTTTTTTTTTGTACATTGTTAGATCTCTTTCTTTAGTATTAGATTCAACGAATTTAACGGATTAATCCGATCCGATCCAATCCGGGCCTCCACGGATTGGATTGGATAGGATTTTAACCGTCAAGGATTGGTGACGGATCCCAAATCCATCGGTAACGGATTGGTGATGATTTGAACTAATCCGCACCAATCCGATCCATGTACATCCCTAATTAGCATTTTGTCCCGGTAGTAGTTTGGTCGTTGGGTATGGGTGCAACCGTTTTAATCAAGACTTAAGAGTGAAGTCACAATCATATGGCCCACCACAATCATCATCATCATTCCTGCACCAACGCTCACTATGTGCTGTTTCAGAACACACCATGGTGTGACGTGGCACCCTGGTGGCCACATGAAATTGGTCGGTGTGCGTCATGTCAGAGTTTATGGTCCATGTGGATCAAGTCGGGTTGGGTCCACAGGTTGGGTGCACCTGCACTCTCCGTCATTTATCTCACAAGCCAATTCATTAGATGCTCCAACGCCCCCGGATAAGTCGTGCCGTGCAGACTCCAAAAATTACACATTTATCTTCCTCACTGATATTATTTTGGGAATCAGTCTTATATATTTTCAGGTTTGTCAATATGACAGGTTGGGCTTGACTCGGGTCCCTCTGCTGGCATACTTTCTTATGGGGCCCCACTTGGGGATGGAACATGGGTCTCTGTGCATTGCTAATACATCTCAAATTTCAAATTAATTAGAGCAATATTGACCGTTAAAGTGAACATATATAAATATGGCTGAATTCTTCTTTCTCATCTAATATAAAATTTAAATCGCTTGCACACTTTATGATTCAATGGTGTTGGCATCTCAATGTCACATGCATAGTTAGGAACGAAGAGATCCTTGGCCTTCAAGTTAGAGCATCACTCCTCTGTACCCGTAACTCATCCTAAAAAGGAAAAAAAAAAGAGTAAGCTCAGTTGAAATGAAATTTTAATTTGTGAATGAGTAGAAGAAAATGGAGTGGATATATACTTTGGATATGAGCCGCGAGAAAAATAAATATATTAATAAAATCATTATTATTTAGGGTTATAGTCACTTTTTTCTTTACTCCAAATATTATTTTAATTGATAAGGAGCAAAAGCCTATTATAAATGAATAGCGTAGATTCAATTTGACTTGACTTGACTTCCGTGTTGACATATTGTGGCGCAATCACTGCCCATTCAACATATACTATGTGCATGCAGATAAATAATATGTATTGTTATATTATATTTTATATTAGGGGAACATTCATATGCATATTTCTCTCACTATAGTGTGAGGGACACTTCCCTTTTAAGAATTTCCAAGTACAAAATGCACTTTTTATGTGCAAAAAGAGAAGTATCCCTCATCTTATGATGAAAGAAAGATACATGTAAACATACATACCCCTTTATATTATACACTCATATAATTATGTAATGGGTATTAATTGAATATGAAACCGACTGGAAACCAATGGGACCCGGACCGGACCCAGTTGGTTGATATCATGAATTTCGGTTGGGATGTGACTTCCAAAAGAGAGACCAAAATGCAACTTCATGATTCCAATCGACCAATCCCAATAACTTATAGCTTCTGTATTGAATACAAGGCAGCCAATGTCTAACTTTTGCAGCTCAGATCACGGACAAGAAAGCGCGGATCCATTCCTTAGTAATCGATATCATGACTTTGATTTGAAATTTTGACCGCGTGATTATCCTTAGATCTGACTTTTACTCATCTAAATTTAAATATTTTTTATAGAGCTGTTTAAACGATAAATGTGTAATATCGTACGGCCTAAAGATATTGTACAAACGGCTTTTATGAAATTTATTAAACTTTAATTGTTGACGAGCGAATTTCAAGTCTTAAGAGCAGCTGTATGGATAAAATCTCCTCAATTTTTCTTGGCATGCACTAATTTTGTTTTTCATTTTGAGCCTGTACCCACAGGGCTTTAGATTTTATAAAATGCATCATTAAATGTGCTACCATTTAACCAGTTCTATGCAAAGCCATTTTATTAGATGAATCCTACTATGTGAACCATCAAAATTTTTTTTTTCACTTTGTTTATTTTTTATAACCTACCTTATGTGACCTATCTTTCTTAGGGTATGCTTGTGTAACACCATTTACATGAACCAAGGGAGTGCTTTTCGTCTCGTTTTCATAGATTGATGCTACATCATTCTCAGAAGGAAAAAGCGAAAAAAAAAAAGGAACTATTTTTTTTTTTGTTTTTGTTTCCATGAAAAAGCATATCCAAGGGGAAAAGGGGCAGGAAAGGGTTTTCCATCATATGCAAAGAAAAGTGGAAGTTTACGTAACAAACAATGGCTTATAACCCTTACACTCCTGACCATCCATCCAAACTAAAGTTCTTCAGCTAGAGAGTCTTGCATGGGCATCTAAACAAGAAGGTCCTCTTACATACAATATTCCCAGAAATTGATCTCACTTGCCCACTTTGTCAAATTGACCTGAAACAAAGCATCATCTACTTGACCAATTTCACCTCATGGTTTTGGACCGCAGCACGCAAACTCCTAGCATAATAACCCACTGGCACTGTGAAGACTCTAGAGTCACCAAAAACCCTAAAAACTGAACAAAGTAAGTTGGTTAGGCATTTTAGAGGACTCATCTCTGATTTCAAAGTCTTTTGGTGACATTTTTAGCCCTTTAGATTTTATATTTTTATAGTTTCGCAAATCAAAAGTGATCAAATAACCACAAATCCCTTTAAAATGATCTAAAATTTGGCTCATGATCATGTAATCTAGGTCCATTAGAGGGGTTTTTCCTCGATTTCATGTCATTTTGATGCTATTTCGCCACCATTGATCTTTTGGGTCGCGAAAATTGATGTTCGATGGTTCGGATCTAAAATCCTATGAAAATGATCCATTTGACCATGACTATCCCATTTGTACCTATTAGGAGGATTTTTCTTTAATTTTGGGTCATTTTGATGTCATTTTGGCCATATTCAGTGCTGAGACCATAAAAACCTGTTCAGACTTATTAGACCCAAATTAAGCCAACTGATTTTGGCCAACTTGACACATAATTGTTCTTACTTAAACTTACGTGAAAGTTTCCCTCAAATTTTAGATCATTTGGAGGGGTCATTTGTACCTAGCTACTAGTGCAACAGGCCTGTGCATAATAAAAAGGAAATTTGAAGATTTAAATAAAAATATTTTTAAATAAATTTAAAATAAATATTAACATATATATAATTCATAATAAAGATGAAAACTCAGTAGAGAAATTTTAGGCAACTGAAGAATTTTAGGGAAAGATCAAGTAAATGGTAAAGATTTGGGACCTTGATTTGATTATATTTGTGCTTAGCTATAAATTGAGTGTCATTTTAGAATTAAATGTGGATTTTAAAATTAATTGGCTTCCATAATGAGCCTACAGATTAATCCTACCAAATATCGAAAGAAAAATAAGGAGAAAATTATCTATAATGGGCCCCGTAGATTAATCTTACTGAATATTAAAAGGACAACAAGGAGAAAATTATCCATAATGGGCCCCGTAGATTAATCTTACTAAATATTAAAAGGAGAACAAGGAGAAAATTGTCCACAATGGGCCCCGTAGATTAATCTTATTGAATATTGAAAGAAAAAAAAGGAGAAAAAAAGTAACAGAATACAGCCTATAAAAGTGGCCCACATAAATTGTGAGTTTGGAAAGAAAAAAGATCTGGCTTTCATAATGGGACTCATAGATTTATTTGGTTAAATTAGTAAATATAAATGATAATAAAAAAATTCTGATCAAGATAATCACTCATGAGAGAAATTTTAGGTAGCTGAAAAATTTTAGGGTAATATCAAGTTAATAGTAAAGATTTTAGGACCTTGATTTGATTATATTTGTGCTTAGTTATAAATTGAGTGTCACTTCAGAATTAAATATGGATTTTGAAATTAATTGGCTTTGGCTTCCACAATGGTCCACACGGATTAACCATAAGGAGAAAAAAGTAGCAAAATACCACCTACGAAAGTACCCCTAATTCTTACAACTTGGATTTGATATTAGGGTCCCACAAATTGATCTGTAATAAAATTTAATACATACATGTCCACCAATCACTTAAATCATAGCCAACTTGATCTCTATATTTTTCATCAGTCTGTAAGGCCTACTATCAAAGCCAAAGAGCCTTTGTTCTTTTTTTTATTAGTTTAATAATATGTGGGGCCTATTGATGGTAAATGGTAAATGTAATCTAAGTAAATGAATTTGGGAGGACTAACGAGAAGTTATTATCATTTGCTATGTTTTAGGGAAGGGATAAGTAATTTGAAATTTGAAAATCGAAGAAGAACTTTAGAAAATGATTATCTCTTCATTGTTTTGAAAGTATTTGCTTGAGAATTTCTTCGAATGCCACGTGTCGCACTCCCAAGAAGAGGGCTGCTGTCATTATGTATATGACTAGTTATGATTTTTCCAATCCATACATGCCCCACCGTTTGATTGATGAAAGTTTCAAAATGCATGATTATGCTTTATGTGTTTGGGGTGTAAAATAAAAATTGGAGGAATGGGCAAATTTGAAAAAAATCTTAACTCTTAGAATTTGCGAGGGAGTGTGGTGTTTGGCTCTATGTAAAAGAAAAATTAGGGGAATGTGCAAATGTAAAAAAAAAACATATTAATTTTTAAAATTTCTTTCTTTTTTTTTTTTTTTTTTTTGGGGGGTTGTTTACACTTTTCTCAAATATGGGGGGGGGGGGGGGGGGGGGGGGGGGTGGTTGTTTACACTTTTCTCAAATATGAGTGGGGTTTCAATCCCCAGGCTCTTGTACCTGGGAGAGTTATTGAGAGAAACCATTTAGGACTTTGTTTTTTTTCTAATGAATCATTCGGATTTGAGACAAAATAATAGTATTTTTATAAATAATTATATATTTATTTTGTTTAATGGATGTAAGGGTAAAGCTGTCATTTATATAAAAATCCAACCCAAATCTCATGGTGGCTACCCATTTTTTTGGAAACATAAAATGTATTAAAACGAAAAGGTAAGGGCCTATTTACAAATACTAAAATCTAAAGGGCCTATTTGCAAATCCTAGAAACCTTTATGGGGTATGCACAAAAAGATCAAAAATCAAAGAGATTATATTATGAGGTTTTTCAATGGATAACTGCATAATATAATATCAACAAGTTTAAATATTGTAAGATTTCATTATCATAGAATAAAATAGTGTCATATTATTATATTGTGTTACTTATGGTGTTTGGCAATTTATAGAAGAACTCACATGATATGCTAAATAAGAAATGGAATGAAAGTAATCATTGACCGAATGCAGGACCCACTAATTTGTAATCACATTTGTTAATAATCATGGTATGACCCACTAACCTTGAGATCCAAGCAATGCTATTTGATTAAGGTAGGTCCACCAAATGTTGATAGCCATAATGTAATACATCTAATGGTGATTATCACAAATAGGCCTATCTATTTTATTTTTTTGGTAAAACCTTATCCAATGTCAAGCATCATTGATGAATCTATCTATGAGAAATCATTGTGGGATCCATTTAATATTGGTAGTCATATTAACACAAGGGGAGCTATCAAATAGTGTGACCCATTTAATGATGACAAATTTTTAATTGTAATCACATAAGTCAATCTTGGTAATTAATAAGAAACCCAGCTAATTTTGGTAGTATGAGACCCACCTAATGTTAGTAATCACGATGAAGGGTCCCTATGTGACATTAGTAAGATCCTCTTAATATTGATAATTAACAAGGGCTATGTAATTGTGATATGGTTATAGGACCCTATATTAAATTTATAAGCATTGTGGGGCCAATTTAATACTGGGAGTCATGGTTGCAATATGGATCATTAATGTTGAAATTTATAGTGGGCCACTATAATTAATGACTAGCAACAAACGCCCGTGCTAAGCCCGGGCCAAAAAATAAAAATATATTTAAAATTTAAGAATTATTTTAAAATATTATTAAGTTAAAATAAGTCTAAAAGAAAGAAATTTATTATCTTTGAATATTAGAATCTTTTAACATGTAATGAAAATAAATATAAAATGAGAAGTAAACTTACACAATATAACGATTTCTTGAATTTAAAGGCATTGACCATTACACAAGTATGAATGTGCGTTTATATAGGGGTAGCTCTCCTAAGTTAAAGCTTAGGTTAAGGTAAGCTCAAGTTTGTGGTGGGGCCCACCTGGCGACCCACATGGGGTGGTGATGAAGGGATTTTAAGGACTCCATGGGTCCCTTCTCTTTGCAAAAAATTAGTCCCAACCGTGGTTTCTACCATCTCCATCTAGCCCCAAAAGTTTAATGGTCAACAATCCATTCGGATCGGTACATAGTCGATCTAACGATCCAGTAAATCCAGATCTGACCAAAAGCTAGTGGACATGTACAATTTAGGGAGGTCGTGTGTCTGGTCCATTTGGATGGACCAATGGTGGGCCCCACAAGCGTAAGCTTACAGAATTAAATGGAGAGATATAGTGCCCGTGCTAAAAAAATATAACGAAATATGTGATTCTTTTTTTAGATATTATCGGAAAATAACAGATTTTATAGAAATAAATAAGTAGTTTATATTTATTATATGTATAACTTTAATAAAAAAATAAAAAATAACTTGGGTGGTCACATGATGTAACATCTGACGGTGTGCCTCATATCCTAATTACTTCAAGGTGTGTCCAATTGGACAGTAGGACCTTGCTGATGTGTTATTTCAAGGATCCTTAGTGGGGTCACATGATGTAACATCTAAAGATATGCCCATATCCAAATATCTAATGGTGTGTCCAATTGAATATTTGGTCAGTAGGCCCTTGTTGATGTGGTGTTCCAAGGAGCATTGGTGGGGTCACATGATGTAATATTTAAAAGTGGGCATCTTATCCTAATTCATTAAGGTGTATCATGATGTGTATAAAGGTGGCCTTGTCTACAACAATTATTAAAGGTAAGTCTCATATCAACCCTTATATTATTTCATGTATATATAGTTAGAAATGAAATATATTTTTAATATGCATTTTAATAATAAATATAATTCATCATTAGAGTCCATTATTTTCTGTTCGTTGAACGTTAGATTCCACCTTGTAATTAACGGTCTAGATCATGAAACTAATGGTCTTGATACAACTCCATATTGGTTGGTCCCTTTTGTTGGGTGTAGCATCATCCGTGCCGTTGGTTCGATGGGCCAAGCTGGATGGTGGTGCCTTTTGAAGGTGTCTATCAATCGGGAGATTAAAGTGGTCCCCACAAATCCATCTGTTGTTTCTACTTTATGTGGATGATTGAACTATTCTCAGATCATGATAATTTAGACTTGCCCAATCTCTCTGACTGCCAACACCATGAAAGTGGTCCCCACAGACCTCTTAAATGAAGTTAATTCTAATATTGTAAGGAAAATGAGATAAGGTTTACTTTAAAATGAGAGTGATCGATATTTTAGGGAGAACAAATCCGAGGAGTTTTTGTAGCTAGAAATTATAGTGTGATCTAGATTTAAGATTATAACTATTTCTAGGATTAAGGGAGGGGATTTGAAGAGATTTGTTTGAATTGAGATTTTGAGGGAGGAGACTTGTTTGGGAGGAGTGTAGTGGCCCACATTAAATCCAAAGCTCTGTGTGATTTTATAAGTATTTTTTTGAAAGAAGAGATTTTTTAGGGATGAGGTGGCACACCTCACAGCCGACCTCTCCCTTTGCTTTAATATATATAATTTTGGCCTCTGGAATTTTAATGTTGTGAAATGAGAGCTTTTTAGCGTGTTTCTTTGCTAGAACTCAAGGAATTCTTGTTTTGGGAATTTCTGAATTCCCAGACAAGGTGAAATTCCTGGATGCTCTCTTTTTCTTGAGCATCCAAGAATTCCACAAGAAATGCAAAGAGGCTGAAATTCCTGAATTCCCGAAGGTTATTTGAGACATTTCGAGTGACTAGAATTCTGAAATGCTTATGAAGAAACAAGGCATTTGCAAATACCAAGGAACAATATGTCACATCAAAATCCAAAAAAACCCAAAATCTCAAATTCATGTCAGGAATTCTAATAAAGAAACAAGCCCTTTGATTGCATGGTTTATGCTACTAGCTATGTTACTTGTCCCTTCATTTTCTCCACATTTTAACTATTTTTTCATGGTGGACAACCATAATAAACAATTATAAATCATAATTATTATTTTCCAAGTGAAACAAGTCCAAATTGAAATGTGGCAGGCTGTTATGGTGCATTGGGCTTTATAGTTGACAATGACCATAGAAACCCAAAACCTCCCTTTTCTTTTATTTCCTTTCATAATTGAAGGGAAATGTTGGGGTGGGGGAGCTTCTTGACTCTTCCTATTAAAAAAAGCCTCTATAAGATAAAATAGAAATTAAAAACTCAATCACATAGAAGACTTGAAAAAGGCCTTTGCGTTGAATATATAAGGTAATTGAAGACCCTTGATGTTTGCCTTTTATGGTACAAAAAGCCTTTTATGGAACTTATTCATTTTTTCTTATTTCTCTTTTTAGTTTTTAGATCCATATATGAATCTTTTGTTTTTTTGCTTTAAGCAAAAAATTTATCATTTTCTGGGTATTCAGGTTCCTATAAAAAACCAAATTTAGCTTTCAATCCATATATATAGCTTTCGACTAGTGGACTCGGACATATATGTCTTTACAATATTGCCCTAGGGCTAGGTTTTCTTCTTTAAAGACAACCCCTCTTGTGCTTAACAAATTTTATAGTGAAAATCTCATCTCAATTTGAAAAAAAAAAAGTCATTAAGAAATGCATACAATTTGAAAAAAAAAAAAAGACTACTCATCATCAAAACTCTCTTCTTTTTTTAAAGAAAAATAATATCTCTCTCTAACCTATTTTTCAATCCGTGGACCTCTCATTTTTCGTTTATCTCCTCTTTTTTTTTTTTTTTTTTTCTTGCAACGGCAACAATGGAAATATGGAAGAAAAATCCAGGTTCGAGAACACCTCAAGTCCAAAAATAAAAACTAAAAAATAACTCCAGATCACATTACTTGTGGGACTCAAAATTTCACCATTCCCTTTTATTGAAAATAAGGAAAAAAACCCACACCAGATTCACCAAAATAGATCCAATAACCTCATAAACCCAAAGAATGTAACGTAGTCACCACCACCCCGACCCAAAAAAGGAAAAAAGAAAAAGAAGAGAAAACCCCATGCACCACTCTTAAAAAAGAAAAGGATCCAAAAATTAAAAAAAGATGCTGTTGTTGAGTAGTAGTCAGTGAAACAAAATGGAGATGTTGAACTTCCCATGATGGGAATACGCTGAGGAGTTAGTCAGATATTGGAGGATCAAAATAAATTAGAGGAGGTCAAATCGAGTTGCGATAAATTCAGTATCTTTTCTATATAATAATGAAAAATTACGCATTGGTTTTCCAAACAAACAGATGCAGTGTCCATTATTAACATCTAAAGACTAAAATCATGTGGTAGCTTCACCACCCTAAAGCAAACAAAATTATCCTAAAACGGGTCTACGAAAGATGCACAATATATTTATCCAAAGGACTTACCTGAAAAATACTTGCTTTATATGCCCCATTCACAGTTGGTCCTGGTTGGGTCAGTTGGGCACAATATTGGGTTCCTCATTATATATATCTTATGATGCAAAATTACATAATTTAATTTATTTTAGGTTTTGACCAATCCCACATCGACTCTCTCTCCAGATGAAGTGAATTCCTTTTTGGGAAAATCTAAAACATTGGGGTCCAAGTTTTTGGGACTTTTCAAAACAGGATAAAATAAAATACACATTTTGGGCACTATAAGTTCTCCTAACTTTTTTCAAAATAAGACATTTGGCCACAAATGTGACCGTCTAGCCACTTTGAGAGTTTCTAAATGCACCCCCCATTTAAAGTTTTTTTTTTTAATTACGAATATACTTTTGTGGTAAATCCCCAAATTACCCTTTTTCCACCTCCTTATCCATCTCATCTCCATCGCCCGGCAACATCACTATTGTGCCTTTTGCCGCCTCCCGTTCCCCACCTCCTTCTCCATCTCCATCCTCCATCCCCACTCTCCCTTTCTCCCTCTTTCTCTCTGCCCTCCTCCCCTTCCCACTCCCCCTTCGGCAGTGCTGTCGGAGGGGGCGGTGGTGGCTCAAGTGGGGGTGGAGTTTGAGGTGAGGTTAGTTTAAGTATTATGGGTGGCGTGCAAAGAAAAAACTTAAAAATTTCAAATTCAATGGTGAATGTAGACAGAAAAGAGGGTGTGCAAAGAAAAATGGGGGGTGCATTTAGAAGCTCTCCGCCACTTTTCCGTACTTTTTTGAAATTCTGAAAATGCACCTTAATTTGGTCTAGTTTGGCACTTTTACTAAAATAGTAAAAGTTAAGTAAAGACTCCATTTTTTAGACAAGACGTCACATCAAAAACACTTTATTCAAAACTCTCTATCTTTTTTTTTAAAAAAAGTAAAAAAACAACTACCTTCTTCCACTAAAATACAAAAAAACTTCACTTTTTCATACAAAAAGATTTCATAACAAACAACTAAAAATAAAATACCATCATAGCCCACTTATATTTTATTCTTCAAAATCAACTTTACTTCACTTGACTCTATTAATAAAGTTGCCAAACTGGCTGTTTATCTTTTTGTAAAGTCATTCCCCTATTTCTCCAATTTCCTCCATTGACTGATGTCAAATCTACCCTCTTACAGTCCCGTCTAAGCATGCTAAAGAAGATCAGGATGACAATGACTAATTTCTAAATTCTAAAGTCATATGTTCAATGTAACCATAAGGCATTGGTGCAAGTTTCTGTCATCAACATACTATAGTTAGGTATGTTAGAAACAAGAATCTAGAAAATCTTATTGTCAACCAAGATCCTCCATGTCAAATCATCGGGAGATGTTAAGCGGAAACATACCTTGATCCATAGTGAAAGTTGTTCGCAGGTTGTTGATCTTCCAATCCAATATGGCTACATAGAGAAACCTTCTTTCTGATGATGGGATGTCAGAGAGAATAGGAACTTACCATATGAATTAGGGACTACAACCCTAATATATAATAATGAGATTATCATAGGTTTTACTATTTCTAATTTGGCCCCTCATCAAATTAGAAATAGAATTCTAGTATCTACACATTAATCCCATGACAAATATACCCTTAAGCCTTAAAACTTTAAGTCTTAATTAGATCACTTTAATTTAGGCTTAACCAAAGATAGCATAACACATTTAATGGTTACATGTGTGGCCCTACATGATGGAATGTTCTAACAATCTCCCACTGGGCCATATATGGAACTTAACAAATGTGTATGACTGTATGAGCTCCAAAATTTTGCTATCATAATTTTAGGGTATATCTAAATAATCTCGTCCATTGATTATTCCGTTATAGGATCAAAGCGGTTTTCGTCACATTGAACATGACTAAACCCATAAATGGTCACTTACAATAACATAACCAAATGACATAGATCAATCATGAATACGTAGCATGGAAAATACATGCAATGTGATCTATACATGTTTATTGCCAAATGGTCCTACTGTATTTCTTAGTGAGATCAATATTGAATTACAATGTAACAGAATGAAATGAACTGAATACTTTATTTCTGATAAAAAAAATATCCAAATACATAAATGCATAAGTATGTCCAAAATTAAACATAAAGCAATAAAATATAAAATGATACAAACTCCCACTATAATGTGATATCCTCACACAAAATAACACCCATACGAGCAGTGTACTCATGAAAGACCTTGGGTGGTAATCCCTTTGTAAGCGGATCCGCTATCATGGAGTTTGTTCTAATACGCTTTATGGATATCTGTCCATCATGTATTCTCTCCTTCACAACTCGGAACTTAATGGCAATATGTTTTGACTTAAATGAGCTTCTGTTGTTGTTCGAATATAGCACTGCTGACTTATTATCACAATATATTGTGAGTGGTCTTTCAATACCCTAAAAAACTAGCAGCCCAGTGACAAAATTTCGTAGCCACATACCATGGTTAGATGCCTCATAACATGCTACAAACTCTGCTGCCATGATGGAATCAGTTACGAGTGTCTGTTTGGCACTCCTCCAAGAAATAGCTCCACCAGCGAACATGTATATGTATCCTGATGTGGATTTCATATTGTCTTGGCATCCAGCATAATCGGAGTCGGAATACCCTATAATCTACAACTGATTCGATCTCCTATATGTGAGCATGTGATCTTTTGTTCTCTGTAAATACCTCATAACCCGCTTGGCTGCTTTCCAATCATCCATTCCAGGATTATTTAAATACCTGCCTAACATACCAACAATGTACGCAATATCCGGACGGTACACACCATAGCATACATTAGACTTCCTACAGCTGATGCATAAGGAATCTTTTGCATTTCCTGAACTTCAAGGTTAGTTTTAGGGCACTGATGGAGACTGAACTTGTCTCCCTTAGAGACAGCGGTTGTCACATGGTTTGCTATCCTGCATGCCAAACCTTTTGAATACTGTATCGATATAACTTCTTTGTGATAATCAAAGAATACCCCGAGAGCGATCACGTTATATCCGGATCCCTAATACAAAGGAGGCGTCACCAAGATCCTTCATCTCAAAATTCTTTGATAGAAACCTCTTGGTTTCATGCAAGATGCCTATATCATTTGTAGCAAGCAGTATGTCATCGACATACAAAACTAGGAATATATGCTTACTCCCACTGAATTTGTGATACACACAATTATTAACAGCGTTTGTCTCAAATCCAAACGAGATAATCACATGATGAAACTTGTGATACCACTGACGAGAAGCTTGCTTGAGTCCATAGATGGACTTTGTCAATTTACAGACCATATTCTTGGGGTCTCCCGACTCAAAGTTTTCTGGCTGCACTATATAAATTGTTTCGTCGATGTCACCATTGAGAAAAGCTGTCCTGACGTCCATTTGATGAAGCTCAAGATCAAAATGTGCAACAAGTGCCGTGATTGTCCTAAAAGAGTCTTTCGATGAAACCGAAGAGAAAGTCTCTTTAAAGTCAATCCATTCCTTTTGGGTAAAGCCTTTAGCTACAAGACGAGCCTTATACCTCTCCACATTACCATTCGAATCCCTTTTGGTTTTAACAATCCATTTGCAACCAATGGGCCTCGCACCTTCTGGTAATGGAACAAGTTCCCAAACTTTATTGTATTGCATAGACTTAAACTCCTCATTCATGGCATCAATCCACTTTTGAGAGTTGGAACCTTGCATGGCCTGATGGAAGTTGATTGAATCATTTTTCACCATTACAGTTTCTTCCTCATGTTTCTTGGAGAAATACGAAAAAATCGTCTGGAATAACATTTTTCCTTTCTTTAGTGGATCGCCTTAATGGCACTGGTTCTTGAGGTTGTTAAGTTTGTTCCTGTTAAGTTTGTTCCTCAGGAACAATCACCTCATCTTGAATAGGGGTTTGATAAATATTGTCCGACTGAGGATCCAGATCCGCTTCTTGATCAATGACAGGCATAGAAACTGGCACATTGTCAATAGCGATAGTGAGAATCGAAACCGATTCTTCCTTAAAGACAATGTCTCTAACCTTATTTCTCCCCCAAACTCAACATCCTCAAAAAATGATGCAGTTCCCGTCTCAAAAATTGACTTAAGTATGGGATCATAAAACTTATAGCCCCTAGATCGCTCAGAGTAGCCAATGAAGTAACTGCTCACAGTTTTGGAGTCCAATTTCTTTTCATGTGGTCTGTAAGGCCTTGCCTCAGCAGGACATCTCCAAATGTGAAAATGTTTTAGACTAGGCTTTCTGCCTGTCCAAAGCTCATAAGGTGTTTTTGTAGCTGCTTTAGTTGGCACTCTATTCAGAATATAGGCTGCTGTTTTGAGTGCTTCTCCCCAGAGTGACTCTGGTAGAGAGGAATGACTAATCATACTCCTTACCATATCCTTAAGAGTCCGGTTTTGTCTTTCATCTACACCATTCATGCTAGGTGAACTTGGCATGGTGTACTATGGGACGATTGCACATTCCTCTACGAATTAGCAAACGGTCCTGGACGTTGTTCACCTGAACCGTCATATCTGCCGTAATATTCACCACCACGGTCAGACCTGACACTCTTTATTCTTTTGTTGAGTTGGTTCTCAACTTCAGCTTTAAATGTTTTGAACACGTCCAAAGATTGTGATTTCTCATGAATGAGAAATAGGTACCCATAGCGAGAGTAATCATCTATGAATGATATGAGATATTGTTGGCCATTCCAGGAAGCCGTAGGGAATGGTCCACATATATCTGTGTGTATCAATTCTAAGACGTCTGCAATTTTATTGGCACCTAATTTATTCATTTTGGTCTGTTTTTCCTTAATGCAAGCAATACAAACATCAAAGTCTGTAAAGTCAAGAGAATCTAAAATTCCATCAAACACAAGACGCTCAACTCTAGTTTTAGAGATGTGACTTAAGCGTTTGTGCCATAATGTGGCTGAATTTTCTTTACTTAATTTGCGTTTAGTACCTCGTGATTCCACATGCAAGGATTTATTATAAGAAACAATTATATCAAGCAAATATAAGTTGTCATATACACATAGAGAAACCGGTTCCTACAACATTCGAATTTATAGATAAACTGAATTGATTGTTTCTAAATGAACAATAATAACCACACTTGTCTAATAAAGAAACTGAAACCAAATTCCGTCTAAAAGACGGTATAATAAAGTATCTACTAAATCCAAATAATAACCAGTTTTTAATAACAACCTAAAATGCCCTATTGCCTTTACTGCTACCGAGTTGCCATCACCCAGAAAGATGCGTCTTTTAGCATCACTTGGCTTTCGGCAGCTCAGGCAACCCCGCATAGAAACACTAATGTGAGAAGTAGCACTAGAATCTAACCACCACGTGTTTCTAGGTACTGAAGATAAATTTACCTTAGAACAGACCAAAGTAAGAAATGTACCTTTCTTGGCATGCCAAGCGTGATATTTGGTACAGTCTTTCTTCACATGTCCAGGCTTGTTGCAAAAGAAACAACCCTGATTAGTTTGTTGTTGTTTCTTTTGGGCTGGATCCTTATTTGTTTGTTGTTGTTTCTTTTGGGTTGGATCCTTAGCAGCGTCATTATTCTTTCTCTTTTTGCCCTTATTCTTAGAGGTGCTAGCCAAATGAGCACTTTCTGTCATGTCTTGCTTCAATCTCTCTTCCTCTTGCACATAGTAAGAAATGAGCTCATTAAGAGTTCATTTCTCCTTTTGAAATTTGTAACTGATCTTAAATTGACTGTATTGTGCAGGAAATGATATTAATACCAAATGCACGAGCAAATCATCAGACAGCTCGAGCTTCAGTGCCTTAAGTTTGGAAGTAAGATGAGACATATCCATAATGTACTCCCGTATGTTCCCCTTGCCATTGTACTTCATAGAAATCAAGCTTTGCAAAAGCGTGCTTGATTCTGCCTTATCGTTTTTCACAAAACGCTTTTCAATCTCGGCTAGGAATTCTTTGGCTGTGGTTAACTTGTCAGATACCGCACCCCTAAATGCCTCCGGAATGCCGCGCTTGATGATCATAAGACTCATGCGATTTGAGCGATCCCACTTCTCAAAGTTCTTTTCGTCATCAGAAGAACTTGCATCCGTAAGAGAATCGGATTGCTCAATCCGTAGTGCAAGGTCTAGATCCATGCAGCTGAGAATAATTTCTATGTTCTCTATCATATCCTTAAAGTTGGTTCCATTAAGCACATGTATATTGTTGATATTAGCAGATATAGTAGAAACACTAGTTGTAAAGAGAACAAAAAAAAAAAAAAAGACGACAAACATGCTCATATTAATAACCAAAGATAATAATCAACAAATGCAAATAATGTAAGTCCCATCTCAAGGTTACCTAGCACAATGGACAGTAATATTAATTGTAAATGGTACACTTGTTGTAGTGATCAAACATTTACAATAATTCATGTTAAATAATAAATCTATCTTTGGATCGATGTATTATTCACATGTAAAACTTTATAATCGTCACATGTTTACCACCACAGATGTGTATGATATTCGGCCAAGTATTAACCTTCCTTTGGGCCGATTAAAGACCCGCATGAATTACACACACACAAACATCCATTATTCCTCATGAACAATCGACACAAGAGAGGTCACTTTGGTGACATCTTGTTTCAATAAGCCCATTTAGAATAATGGACTATTTTATTTAACCATAAAAAATATACCATAAAATATTTGAATTTGAGTTGAAGAAAACCCTAGGTTTTGTTGTTACGCCGCCTAAAAAAAAAAAACTCATGCCGCTAACAACAATAAAAAAAAATAAACGACGAGCGGCAGCGCAAAACCTATCGATCAAACATAAACCTCATCTCTAGAATCCATATGTCAGTAACATGTATTAAATATTATAATCATATAACAGTGTATAAACAACACATCAGACATGCCTTGATGTCGCACGCGATCTTCCGGGCTGAATACAGAACTATTCTGGCTTGCGCTTGATCACACTGGAATAGGATTGATGATAAAAAAAATACTAGATCCATGTCCCGAGGCGAAACTTTGCACATGTTTTCTTGATTTCGATTGATCATAATTGAAAAAGAATAGAAAACACACGTGCGTCCTTGATCCAGAGAAAAGAAGATAACAACAGACTTGTGAGAGAGAGAAAAAATAAAACAAAAGCAAGCTTGCGCACATCCCGAGGCAACATCATGTCAACAACATGAGTTGATGCAAAAGAAACAATTGAGTGATTGTTTGATCCATTAAAAACAAAACAACAACAAATAGTTGCAAAAGAAACATGCGGATGCTTTATCCATTGACTTATACAATCGCACATGTCCCTAGATCCATATTTATGCACATGTCACGAGATCCATATTGATGCACATGTCACGAGGCAACTTGGTCCAATAAAAAAAATAATGCTCATGGCGTGCCAGATTGATTGATGATGATCCATTGATCAATTAAAAAAAAATTCAAGGCAATGGACGCGCAAATCAACAGAAAACTTGGGGATATATTACGCACAAAATAACTTGATCCAGTCAAGTGATTGAAAAAAACCGAATTGACGCATGCAAAATTGAATCCAAAGAACAGAAGATCAACAGATTGCATTATATCTTGATCAGAAAGAAAACACTGGATGCCCAATGGCTTAACATGGAGATGCTCTGATGCCACTTGTTAGAAATAAGAATCTAGAAAACCTTATTGTCTGATGATGGGATGTCAGAGAGAATAGGAACTTACCATATGAATTTGGGACCATAACCCTAATATATATGAATTGTCAACCAAGATCCTCCATGTCAAATCATCGGGAGATGTTAAGCGGAAACATACCTTGATCCATAGTGAAAGTTGTTCGCAGGTTGTTGATCTTCCAATCCAATATGGCTACCCAGAGAAACCTTCTTTCTGATGATGGGATGTCAGAGAGAATAGGAACTTACCATATGAATTGGGGACCATAACCCTAATATATAATAATGAGATTATCATAAGTTTTACTATTTCTAATTTGGCCCCTCATCAAATTAGAAATAGAATTCTGGTATTTACACATTAATCCCATGACAATTATACCCTTAAGCCTTAAAACTTTAAGTCTTAATTAGATCACTTTAATTTAGGTTTAACCAAAGATAGCATAACACATTTAATGGTTACATGTGTGGCCCCACATGATGGAATTTTCCAACAAGGTAAACAGCCCAAATTACATTTGATAGTCTCAGTCATCATCAACATGCTTAAATCTGGCCTAATTCACAGGATTCTGACTAGAAAAATTATTATCTACCTGTCACCCAAATGCGTTTAAGAAAACCGATGGACTTCATAAAACAGATTTGGATAACTTAAGTTCTGTTCTTTGCAATGGCTGTCATTGGTTAGAGTTTGTATGAATGAAAATGGTCTCCAAACACCTGACTAATGCAAAAGCTGAAATATGTTTAACCCCATTTGTACTTTGAATCCAGGTCCAGGTCCATGAATTTAATATCTTGGGACCTGAATATACGGTTAAATCTTTTGATCTGTTACTTTTTTTTTTCTTCTTTTGATGATGTTTTTGCTTATAGGATCTTCACCTTTGGCATGTGTCAAAAGTAGTTTGGTTGCAGTTCTATAAATACCACCTGCAAACTCTTCCATTCCAAAACCAGATGTTGATACAAACAGTTCCACAAAACCCTTGAGTTAACTAATTTTGAGAGTGGGTGTTGCTTAGCTGAGTCTGAATGTGAGTGGAGCGAAGGGAACATGACTATGTAGAATGGCTGTGGCAACAAAGCATTTGTTGTCAGAAAAGAGAAAATGGAGGAAATTGGAGAAAATAGGGGAATGGCTTTATAAAGAAGGAAGAAGGAAGGAGATGAGAGACCAATCCTTGACCCCTTTTCTTTAGCCGTGGCAATGAAGTGTGTTTGGATGGATGGTGAATTGATGTAAAGTGAGGCGAAGCATCTAATCAAAGAAGAATAAACTATAAGGAGGTTGTGATGTCTTTTATTTTAGTGGCTTAATAATGAATCTTATTCACTTTTTATTCTTGTCATTTAGTGAAGAAATGATGTTTCTTTTTTTAGAAAGGAGCGAACTTTGAATTTGCGCACTTTTGATATGATCCCTTGATCTATTTATGTCTAGATAATATAGGCTTTACTTCACTTTAAGTTTACTAATAAAGTCCCAAACATGTGGCATTTTTGTAATCTCTGAAAAAACAAGGGAAAAGTGGCTGGACGGTCCCATCTGTGGGCCGAATGTTCTGTTTTGAAAGAAGATCGGAAAACTTAAGAGGCCCATATTTTGAAATGTGTTTTCTATTTTGTCCCGTTTTGAAAAGTCCCAAAAACTTAGGCCCCATTTTTAATTTTCTCCATTTTTTTATACAGCATATGCATTCATAATTGTGTCACATGAGAAGCTTAGGCTCAAGAAAACTGGTAAAAAAAGTAGAGCTATAATACACTTTTGAAAGTGAGAACAAGCTATATAAGGTGTCCTAGAACCTTAAGATTTTGAGTTGGGTCTGGACTCTGGAGCGGGGTCTTGGTTCAGTTGAGTCCGTGGGAGTTGGAACCGAACCCCCCGATGCAGGCACTCCCAAAAAGAAGGGAGTTTGGGAGTGGGTGCATCAAAAAGGGCGGGAGAGAAAGGGAGTGCTAACTAATTTGTCTTTTATCTTTTTTGAACAAGTTGAGTGGAACCCACAAACATATAGGTCCAAATTCTGTTTGTCAAAGGGAAAATCCAAATCAATAGTTTTTTTTTTTTTATGGTAACATGGGAACCCGTCGACCCCCCTTCGGTTGATCATTGGTAAACCCACGGATATATATAACCACTCACTAGTCCTATGTATCAAGTAAGGCCTTAAGGGATTCAAAGGCAGAACCTCCAGATTAAAACTAGACTTTCTAACCACACGAACATCCGAATCAATAGTTCCTCTCATGGAAGCATTCACATATGAAAGAGATTGAGTGACCCATTGGACCTACATTCTACAGATTGTTCAGTTCATACTTTTAGATCAGACAACTAAGCATATTTCATCTGTGCCATGAGTTTGCATTTCCATCTTAACCAGCAGATACCTTTCTGCAGTAGGTGTTTTGTAGATCCTGCATCAGGGGCGTTGGTACAAGCATGTGTACCACAACAAGCCACTTATGAGTGAACCACGGTGACCCGTTTATTAGATGGGATGTCCGGGAACATTTAATGGAGACTCTTGGATGGTTTTTTTCAACTAATTTTGATCCAGAAAAAAAATACCCCATAAATTTGATATGTTTCTTGTACCTTGGATGAAATGGGGTCTTGGGGGATTAAGTCACATGGGCACATAAGCCCCACCTCTTAAGCTTTGTACTTCTCTTCTTGTGAGGCCCACCTTACATTGTGTGAATAGGTCTCACTGTGAGTTATAGTTGGATAATGTAACCACCACATCTTTTATGTCAACATTCTATGAGATAACTAATTAAGTGTTAATGTTAGATCTCTTTTTGTTTCTTGAGATGCAGCAATTTTTGAGGGTTCAATCAACCCATTTTTTCTTCTTTTTTTCCCCTTTTGCAATATAAATTAATTACCCTTATAGCAAAAAAAAGAAAGTTTTAATTCATTGGGCTATGAAAACCCTCCTCACTTAATTTATATCTTAATTCTGCCCTTCTAAACCAACAACCTGGTGCGGCACCTGCTGCGAACTTGCAAAACGCGTGTCACTCAAACACCCGACCTACTAAGCTTTGATACCTCTTGTAGGATCTTACACCCTATCGATCTACCACTTATCCCAAAAATAATTGGTAATAGAAATGACATAAGAATAGTTTTGTGGTGAATGTTGACCTCAACATCAACATGCAATAAAAACAGAACATATATATAGCATTTACATGCGATAAATTAATAATAATAATAATAAAACAGAGAAGTTGACGAGCTAATCTTCTCATGGAGCATACTAATTGGGAGAGAGGTTACATTTGTTTAACAACAATTTCATGGAACGAGAGTTACCTTTAGATATGAAACCGTTTTGTAGGAAACGAGGACAAATTAAATTATTTTTCCATGAGTCCTTGAAAAATTGTTTTATATGTGAGGGAGGGACCATCTTCTTTCATTAGAATCATATAATTGAAAATCCTGCGTAACACAAAGTTCCAGTATTCCACAAACTCGACCTAAATTATTAATAAAATGATTGAAAAAATGAGATAATGAACAATTTTGTCCAAGATAGACGTAGGTTTTCAATCATGATAGATATAAAGATTGATAATGGCTTCAGTTTGAAACCCCAATGCGTTGAACTTCCATTTCCACCATCTCAATTTATATTCAATAGATCTGAAAAATAATATTTTTTTACTAATTCATTTGGAGCTAATATTGACTAAGAACTTGGGAATTGTTGTGCGCATTTGTCCGGAAGTGTGAACCACCGCGATTGACAATCAATCAAGCCACAATAGAAGAGAAAAATCACACATTGAGATTTACGTGGAATGACAAACTTACATACGTCCATGAGAAAGAAATTGTACTTTCCTTTGGGTTCCCCACTGTACTTAGATATAGGGTTACAAATTATATATATATGAGAAATATTCATGTGCATCTATCCCTCACTATGTTATGGTGAGGGACAACATAGTAGGGTTGACTTTATAACACATTTGAATCACCCACACAGATGGAAGCCAATTAAGTACACTAGACCCATTGAATTTTCACATATCCAAATGGATTGGACCGTTGGATCGAAGGTCAAATTTTTTCCTTTAATATAAAGTCATTAAATTTGTGGGCCATGGATGAAGCGGTTGGAAGGCATGGGATTGACCCCAAATTTGATATATGGTCTTATCCAAGAAGTCTCTTCCCAACCCCTATAAGTCCTATGATCAGTGGGTCCCATTGAGTTTGTCTCTCACCATATTGTGAGGGAAGGATGCACAGGAATACTGTTGTTCGCGTGTATGCGGAAACGTGAATTAATGCGATCGAGCAATCAATAAACCACACAAGACAAACAATCACACACAAGAGAATTACGTGGTTCGGCAATCTTGCCTACGTCCACGGGAAAGAAACCCGACTCTCCTTTAGGTTCACTCTTCTGTCTGTCTGTATCTCATGGGTTACACATTACATCATATATATATAATGTTCTCTTTCTTACCCCTCAAGAAACCATATCTTAGTCAATAAGAAAGTCTCGGTATAATTATCAAAATACCCATGACCATGAACCCACTTGGTCTGGACCCACTAAGCCCAACAATCTTCCCCTCCAAACCATGAGGTCTGAACCCTTACAAGGAGTTCAGTCCTGCCAACTCTGAACACAGCTCTAGCTTTCCCTTAGACACGACCTTAGTCATCATGTCAGAGGGATTCTTGTCAGTGTGAATCTTTTCCAGCTTAATGAGATTCTTTTCGATGACCTCACGAATCCAATGATATCTCACATCAACATGCTTCGTGCGGGGATGGTATGTAGCGTTCTTGCTAAGATCGATAGCACTCTGACTATCACAGTAGACTACATACTCTCCTTGCTTCAAACCCAGTTCTTTAAAGAAATTCCTCAACCAAATCATCTCATTCCTTGCTTCATTAGCAGCTATGTATTCTGCTTCGGTTGTAGACAATGCTGTACACTTCTGCAACTTAGGTTGCCAGGAAATAGCTCCCCCTGCAAAAGTAAATAAGTACCCAGAAGTAGACAACTGACGATGTTCTCTTTCTTACCCCTCAAGAAACCCTATCCTAGTCAATAAGAAAGTCCCGGTATAATTACCAAAATACCCATGACCATGAACCCACTTAGTCTGGACCCACTAGGCCCAACAATCTCCCCCTCCAAACCATGGGGTCTGAACCCCTTACTAGGAGTCCAGTCCTGCCAACTCTGAACACAGCTCCAGCTTTCCCTTAGACACGACCTTAGTCATCATGTCAGAGGGATTCTTGTCAGTGTGAATCTTTTCCAGCTTCATGAGATTCTTTTCGATGACCTCACGAATCCAATGATATCTCACATCAACATGCTTCGTGCGGGGATGGTATGTAGCGTTCTTGCTAAGATCCATGGCACTCTGACTATCACAGTAGACTACATACTCTCCTTGCTTCAAACCCAGTTCTTTAAAGAAACTCCTCAACCAAATCATCTCATTCCCTGCTTCATTAGCAGCTATGTATTCTGCTTCGGTTGTAGACAATGCTGTACACTTCTGCAACTTAGGCTGCCAGGAAATAGCTCCTCCTGTAAAAGTAAATAAGTACCCAGAAGTAGACAACTGACGATCAAGATCGCCTGCAAAATCACCATCTATAAAGCCTTCAAGTACTGGTTTTAAGCCTCCGAAACACAAGAAAAAATCTGATGTACCTCTCAAATATCTGAAGATCCACTTCACTACTTCCCAATGCTCTTTCCCAAGGTTAGAAAGAAATCTACTCACTACACTCACTGCATGAGCAATATCTGGCCGTGTACACACGATGGCATACATAAGACTCCCAACTGTTGAGGAGTATGGAGCAGACATCATCCGTTCATTTTTTTCATCTGTAGTAGGACATAATCTCTTACTGAGCTTGAAGTGACTGGCTAAAGGCATGCTAACTGGCTTAGCATCTACCATGTTGAATCTTGCTACCACCGGCTCAACATATATCTCCTGTGACAACCACAGCTTCTTGGCATTCCTGTCACGACGTATTTGCATTCCCAAAAGCTGTCGTGCGGGACCCAAGTCTTTCATGTCAAAAGTCTTTGACACGTCGCTCTTCAATCTGCCAATCATCTTACTATCTTGTCCAACTATCAACATATCATCTACATATAAAAGAAGGATGATAAATTTGTCATTACCAAATTTACGAACATAAACACAGTGATCTGCAGCTGTCCTCCGGTACCCATGACTCACCATGAATGAATCAAACTTCTTGTACCATTGCCTTGGCGCTTGTTTCAGTCCGTAGAGACTCTTTTTCAACCTGCAAACTAGCTATTCTTTTCCTTCTACCTTAAACCCCTCCGGCTGAGTCATGTAGATCTCTTCTTTCAGATCACCGTGAAGAAATGCAGTCTTCACATCCATCTGTTCAAGTTCAAGGTCCATGCTGGCAACTAGACCTAAGACAACTCTGATAAAAGTCATCTTCACAACTGGAGATAATATTTCATCGAAGTCAAGACCCTTCGTCTGAGCAAAGCATTTAACCACTAGCCGTGTTTTGTGCTTTATCAGTTTTCCACTGTCATCTCTCTTCAGCTTGAACACCCATTTGTTCTTTATAACCTTCTTGCCTTTTGGGAGTTCCACCAGCTCATAAGTATTGTTCTTTTTCAAAGAACTCATCTCATCCTGCATAGCCTCCATCCACTCATCTTTATCTACATGAGTTTTTACTTCTGGGTAGCTCTCTGGCTCCCCCTCATCAGTAAGCAAAATATAATCTGCTGCAGGATATCTTGTTGATGGTTGACGCTCTCGAGTAGACCTCCTAACCTGAGGTTCTGTGGTTTCTGATTGAGGAGACTGCCCCCCTTGCTCAACACCCTGTTCATCTAGCAACCCCTGCGCCTCATCACGATTTAAATCATTTTGTCCACCTTCTCCACCTGTAGTCTGCATTGGAGAAGGAGTCGGTGTGAGATCAACCACTCCATCAACAACTTCATTAGACTTTTCAGTCTTTTCAATATCTCCAAAGAACTGGTCTTCATGAAACACCACATCCCTACTTCTGATAATTTTTCTCTTCTCTGGATTCCATAACCTGTAGCCAAACTCGGCTCCACCATAGCCAAGAAAAATGCAACATACTTGTCACGTTCCCCGAACCCGATTAAAGAAATAACCAGATCTGGAGAGTGAATTTTAGGACTAATTAAAAATTTTGTCCTTTGGGCCCATGGATCGTAGTCCGGGGTGAGGATTTAATATTTCAAACCTCAAGACATTCATGAATATCATCAGTGAATAATATTTCTCATTAAACATTAAAGTTGCAAGAGTAAATGAACAGAACTAAAGATATAAGTTAGTTTATTACATTGACCATCCCAATCAATAAGGTCAATCAAAAGAACAGAAGTCAAAAGTATAAAGGTCCAATGAGAGAAATAATGAATAAAATAGTAAATCTAATGAATCCCAATATATCTCTCTCGTGCCGGGAGAGATGATGCTACTCTACGTCATCGGTACGCCACTCTCGTGCCTCCTCTGCTGGTTGGAGATCCTCTGGGATCTCCTCATCGGCTTGCTTCTCGAGGTAGTACTCACCTGATGTGTCTGCACATTAAGGAACAAAGTCAACGACATGTTGAGCAATAGATATACAAAGCATAATAAACACGACATGCATCAAGTGTAGAATAATGACAAGTAATAATTATGCGAGTACAAGTAAAGCGAAACTAGGCATAAAGCGAGATTAATAACCAAGGAACAATGAAAGGAATCCTAACAATCATCTAACAAAAACCACTATCCATGCAATGCAAAGCAAGAACAAGCAAGAGGGAGACTCCGAAGATGTCCAAAGCCACCTCCCAGGGTACCACTAACAATCCCCTTGGACTACTGATACCATAGTCCGGCTCAAGTGGGATCCTAGCTCCCTGTCCTGGGAATAGCAGTACGGTCCTAGCCCGCTCCCAGCTATTCAACGCCATGGACGCCGTCCTACGCGGACTGCCCACCCCGACAACCGGAGTAACCGATTCGTCATTAAATCCCCAAACTACAGATGACCATGATATTCAATAATAATAAAGTGGTTCTGACACAAGAACATCAAGATAAGCAAGTCTGGCTAGTTCCATGTACAAGACAAGATCCTAGGGATTATCTCATTCAAGATGATACAAAGCGAAACAAGTGATAATCCCTTTCATACTAGCCAGTCAAGTTTATCAATACAAGACACGGGTTCCTATGGTACACTCTAAGTCAAGTCCAAGTCCTATATTCTATAAGAATTTATGTTTCATAATTGATTACGTGTTTTATGTCAAGAGTGTACAAGGTGAATGGTAACAACGGATACAAATCAAAGTCAAGGAGGAATTACAATCCAATCCTAAGCAAGTGGTGTCATCCCTGTATTCCCCGTATTCTAACAGAGTACATGTGGAAATTGGATCAATGATGCTTTTAGGATAATTCCTTGGTGTACAATCATGTTGAGCATCATTAATTTCAATTCCATGTGCATTCGGTTACACTACGTTTAATACACGAATACCTAGACAACTTTTCGAATTCACATCAAGCCACGTGATTCGATTTCAATCCCATTTATGGTCATGTGATAGTAAATTAGAGGTTTCCATCATCTAAGTGACTAAGTCCCAATCCAGGTTTCGGTTTTAGTCTGGAAAAATACAAGTGAAATGGCCAATTTCAGCTGACCCTCAAGATGATGTCGGTTGACCGACGTGATGGTATCGGTTGACCGACACAAACCGAGGGCTAACCGACAGAGCAGAACCAATTTCTACTCTCTCTGGTTTTGATTAACCGAGAACAGTGTCGGTTGACCGAAGTGAGGCTGTCGGCTGACCGACGTTAGAACCGAGAGCTGACCAACTGTACAAAATTGGTGTAAAACATGCTCTCAGGTTTTCTGACCGAGATGGTGATCGGCTGACCGACACCACGCTGTCGGTTGACCGACACTGAACCGACGAGTGAACCGACGGTACGGAACTCGTACAGGTTCAGGCCATTTCTGAATTCCTTCTTCCATATTTCCATTTTTCTCCATCTCCAAGCCTTTCCAGAGACTACATCCTGCATAAACAATAGAGCCTCCTGCTCTCCCAATAATTCATTCCATTCCATTCCATTGAATCAATAATTAATTTCTAAACAACCTATGATCATATAATTGTCCATTTCATTCCAATTGCCCAAATATCTAACCTAACATATAAATCCCAAATTAACAAGAAACATGCATGGAATTTAAAGGGGAACCTACAAGATACATAGCCAATCAAATAGAAACAAACATACATGCTTATAAATGAAATGCATATCTACTTGCCTCAATGTCAGAAGATGAAGCAAATGGGGAAAACTCGAGGAGAAGCTTTCTACCGCAAGATCTACAATCTAACCCAATCAAACACAACCTAAAACACCAAGGAGAAAAAAAGAGAGGAAAAGATCTATATCAAACCTAAATCTAACCAAAAGAAAAGATGACAGAAAGATGAAGTTACTGGAAACCTTACCAGATTGATACCGAAAACAAGAGGGGATCGCAAGGACGAATCCTAGCGGATCGGATCTCCGATTGGGGTCTCCTAGGGCTGAGATCTGGCTTGAGAAAGGAAGAGGAAGAAGAAATGGCTGTCGTTCTCTCTTTCATTGCAGAGAAAAGAGATTAGAATTAGGGCAAAACTCGTTTAAGAAGAGGATTAAGAGTAAAAGACTAATTTATCTTTTAAGTGGGTCCGGTGAAAGAATGGACCACTTGAAAGGTTTCTGATCACCGGATCGCGGTGAATCAAGAGACAAAAATCATCAGAACGACGAGACCTTTTCAATGAACCCAAAAATCACGGCATTTGGAATATTTCGGAAAAACACTCAATTTTCCCTAAATTGCAAATTACACCCTGCAATGATCAAACGAACTCGGAATCGAACGAAACTTCACAGATACTATTCTAATGCTAAAAGAAACTCGCTCATGTTCTAAACCCACTTAAATATCTAAAATATAATTAAATAAAATACTAAAAAATTAAACGGGTCAACGGGTCGGGTTTTGGGCCCAACTGACCCAGTAAAGTCACAGATCTTACAATACTGCCTTATCATTCAGCTTTGAACGCTGCTCCTTTAGTACATGTGCAAAAGCCTTGTACCCAAACACCTTCAAATGAGAATAAGAAACATCTTTACCTGTCCATACCCTCTCCGGAAGATCAAAATCCAAAGGAACTGAGGGAGACCTGTTAATCAGGTAAACGGCAGTCAGTACAGCTTCACCCCAAAATGGCTTGGGTAGCTATGCCACTCTAATCATGCATCTCATCCTTTCAAGAACAGTACGGTTCATTCTCTCTGCTACACCATTGTGCTGTGGAGTACCAGGAACTGTTCTTTCATGTCAAATACCATGCTTCGAGCAATAGTCTTTAAACTGGTTGGATGTGTACTCACCACTATTATCTGTGCAGAGACATTTCAAGAGCTTTCCTATTTCTCTTTTAACCATGACATGAAACTACTGATATACCTGAAACACCTGATCATTCGATTTCAACGTATAAACCCAGACTTTCCTCGATGGATCATCAATAAATGTGACAAAAAACTTATTGCCACCCAATGACTCCACCTCCATGGGACCACAAACATCATAATATACCAAGTTTAACACATTAGATTTTATCGTTGATGTTTTAGAGAAAGAAACCTATGCTGTTTACCAAACAAGCAATAATCACAAGGGTCAAGGGATGTACCTTTGGAGTAATTAATCAGATCTTTCTTTGCCAATAACTGCAGTCCTTTCTCACTCATATGTCCAAATCTCTTGTGCCACAGATTTGGAGAGGATCTGTCTTCAACAGCATTCAACACACCTTTGCATAGCTCCACATGTGTCTTGTACAGCGTATTACACGCCTTCCCTCTCGATAAAATAAGAGGCCCTTTAGTGAGCTTCCACCTGCCATTTTCGAAGTAACTTTCATAACCTGCACGGTCCAATGAAGTCCCGGAAATCAGATACAACCGTAGATCAGGAATATGCCGCACATCTTTCAGCGTCATTGTGCAACATATATCGATTTGAATGCAGACATCACCGATCCCAACAATATTCGAATGACTTGTGTTGTCCAACTTCACAGTACCAAAGACCCCTGCTTTGTACATCGTGAACATCTCCTTAGAAGGAGTAACATGGTAGGATGCTGCTGTGTCAACAACCCACTCAACCTGATCATATGCAACACTCAAACACTTTTCAACTTCACTAGTCAGAATCACTACTTCATTATCCAAAGTAGCAGTAGTGTTAGTGTCATTCTTCTGCTCATTTGTCATTCTTCTGCTCATTGTTGGTTTCTTTCTTTTCCTTCAAGGCAAAACAATTCATCTTAATGTAACTCCTTGCCACAATGAAAGCATTTTCCAGACTTTTTCTTAGTCTGTGATTCCTTGCCACCTCTGGACTTGCCACGACCCCCTTTGTTCCCCTAATGTTACTCCTCCCTCTATTATCAGTAACAAAGGTCTGTGCATTATCTGTCCCTACAGTTTTCCTTCTTGTTTCTTCATTTAACAAGCTGCTAGTAATCCGACTCATTGATAACACACCATCTGGAGTAGAGTTGCTCACGAAAACAACCAATGTCTTCCATGTATCTGGCAAAGAACTTAGAAGAAATAAAGTTTGTATCTCATCATCAAGGATCATCTTCATTGTAGCCAGCTCATTCACAATGCATTGAAAATCAATTATGTGATCTTCAATTTTACGACCCTCCTTGAATTTCATGTTCACAAGCTTTCTAATCAGAAAAGTTTTATTTGCGGCGGTTTTCTTCTCATATCTTTCTTCTAACTTCATCCAAAGGGTTCTCGCATTGGTTTCATTAGACACGTGATGAAATATGCTGTTATCCACCCACTGTCTGATGTGACCAATGGTCTTTCTATGCATCTTTTTTCAATCTAGATCAGACATCTCTTTTGGTCGGGTACTATCTCCCTCAATGGAATCATAGAGGTATTTGCAATAGAGTATATCCTCCATCTTAGGTTTCCAAATCAACCAATTGGTATGGTTGAGTTTGATCATGGTAGTGTTCACAGTGTTGTTCTCCATCTCAATTAAATAATCAACAAATATAAACTACTGTCACTAACCTCAATTTTCACACCAATCTGTAGATCTCGTCACCACGAGTACGCTGGAAGAAACGGATCTGAAATCCGACTCTGGATGGCTCCGATATAGCAAAAATAGTTTTTTACGCTCCGATTAGTCAAACTTTCTTGTTGACCGTCAAACTGCCAATCTTCTTCCACATTACGTAGATCTGCTCGCAACCAGTCCGTAGGCGCAAACGGATCTCCGATCTGACCTCGGATGATCAAGATATCGACGAAACAAGTTTATGCCGTCGATCCCGGTCAAACCCTGCTGACCGTATTGTTCGCTGACGTGGCGCTGACGTCAGCAGCTGCTGGAGTGGGCTTTCCCGGTTCACGGGTCAGGCGGAACTGACCCGAACCTGAACCTGACCTGGTCTTGTCTGTGGGCTTACTGCGCTAGGCTTCTGCAAACGGATCAGGTCAACCCGACTCGAACCCAACTCTCCTTCCCAAACAGAACTGGGTACTGTTTCTTCGTTCTGGTTTTGTAACCAGAAAACGATGGAAGGCGTTACTCTTTCCTTCTTCGGCCACGGCGAGGAAACGACAGCCGGCGGGGTTCCGGTGACGGCACGGCAGCGCGGCGGCGGACCGGCGAAGAGCGAGCGGCAGCAGGGGTTGACGCCGGGACGTTTTTCTCAGTGGCCACAGCAGGCCGAAACTGTTGAAATCTGATCCGTAAAATCCGGATCACCCCCTCCTTCTGTGGCGACGCGCAGTGGCGACAATAAATCCAGCGAGATATGGTCTCCTGTACACAGCGATGGCGGTTCCGGATCTTCTATCTTCTCCTGCCAATAGAACCCAGAACCCGGTCTCTATTTTGAATTAGGAAATTCGATCCGTGTGATCCGTGTGGCCCAGCAAAGATCGGAAACGATCTCTCTTTTCTACGACGAAGAACCACGGGCAGAAATCCGGATACCCTTGATCCGATCCGTCGATCACGAGCGCGGCACAATCCAAGCACTAGAAACCAAAGCTCTAATACCACTTGTTGTGCGCGTGTATGTGGAAACGTGAATTAATGCGATCGAGCAATCAATAAACCGCACAAGACAAACAATCACACACAAGAGAATTACGTGGTTCGGCAATCTTGCCTACGTCCACGGGAAAGAAACTCGACTCTTCTTTAGATTCACTCTTCTGTCTGTCTGTATCTCATGGGTTACACATTACGTCATATATATAATGTTCTCTTTCTTACAAAAAAAAAAACCCTATCTTAGTCAATAAGAAAGTCCCGGTACAATTACCAAAATACTCATGACCATGAACCCACTTGGTCTGAACCTACTAGGCCCAACAAATACCCCATATAAATATATATATATATATGGGAGGTGCTCTTGTGAGAGACACTCTCACCTTACTATGAGAGATAAGGTGGGGGCCCTCACATCCATTTCCAATGTCAACAACTTAAATATGAGGGCCCCCACCATTATCTCTCATAGTAAGGTGAGAGTGTCTCTCACAAGAGCACCTCCCTATATATATATATATATATATATAATCACCACTTTCTTTGCCTACAAGAAGCCCTTTGTTAGTATCCAAAAAACCCTTGATACAATTTCCGAAATACCTATGATCCCGAACCCACTTGGCCAATTGGAGTCCCATTCAACTCAGAAAGTAACCCTCAGTGAGTAACTCAGACAAGTATGATTGAACATTAGTCGTAATCGATTGATATTTACATTATGTTGAATTTATTTGAAGGTGTTATTACAGTGCTACTTATGGATCTTAAGTGGCTCATGAGGTATACAGAACCCATCACAAGACACCATTATGCAATGAATACAATATTTTGATAAAAAGGGAATTAAATTATATCTTACCTTATTAATGAAAACATATTGTGCAAGTCACAGATGCTATGGATCCTCCATGATGTGTTATTTAATACTCATTCTCAAACAAAGAACTAGGGCTGCACAAAAATAACCGTAACCCGCCAACCCGCCCACCCCGCCCCGCCCCGCCCCGCTAAAAGTGGATATACGTCAAAACCGCCTTTAGGCGGGCGGGCGGTTTCAATCCGTACTAATGAGCGGGCGGTTACGGTTTGACATTTGAGTGGGCGGTTTCAAACCGCCCCGCCCGCTCATTATTAAAAAAAAAAAAAAAAAAAAAAAAAAACCTTTTCATCTATTCTTTATGGATAACACTTCTACTCCAAATCCTAGTGCAATCCAATACAAGTCTAGATTATATTGTATGAAAGTTTGACAACCTTATAATTTTATCACTAAACTAAATATTGATGTTTATTATCTTTTATCAATTATTATTCTAACTATGATTTTTTTTTATTGTAGGATTGCTTCAAATTATATATCGATCTTTACGAACTTGAAGTTTAGATTTTGAATTTCTTTTAGCATTTGGACATTGAATTTTGAAATTTGGAGGTTTATTTATTGAAATTTAGACATTGAATTTTCGAATTTAGATGTTTCTTGGTTAGGTTTTTGACTTTTGGACGTTAGATTATATAAGTGATTGTATTTTTTAATTTTGGTAATGCCTTTGGACTTTAATTTTACATTGATATAATTAGTTGAAAATTTTTTTTATTACTGATTATTAACTTTTATTAAAAATCATGTTTAATTTTTATTATTTATGTTAAGTACTTTGAAACTTTAGTTATATTCTATTAGAAATAAAAAAGAGAGAGATAAGTACAAATACCAAACCGCCCAACATACCGCCCAAGTCGCCCGCTAAAAAAACCGCCCAAACCGCCTATACTTTGGGCAGTTACGGTTTCTATTTTTTACAAACCGCCATAAAACAAAACCGCCTAAACCGCCCAATAACCGCCCAAGCCGCCCGCCGTGCACCCCTACAAAGAACACAATGACTTGACATTTTTAAGCATCACGGGCGCCTAATGGCAACCATTATCCCAACAAGCTAGCAATTAAGTTTGTTGCAGATGTAGACCAGTGACAATAGTAACTGCTCTAGGGAGAATCTTTACCTACGAGTCAGACTGCATACATCAGTTTTATGCGTATAGCTTGTAAGGCCCACTTGGTTGCATTTCTATCATTGGTTGCATTTCTATCATTGGTATTACGATGGATGGAAAGGTCGCTATATGGATAAAGGTCATGTGAAAAATCAGCTTCATCAAATTATTCTAGAGGTTGATTTTAACTGTCTTAAAGTTTAATGATGTTTTAATCATATATTTTCGAGATTCAATATAAGGGTGAGGAAAGATCCAATGAACATAAAATTGAGCGTGGTGCTAAATTATGAGGGGATAAGAGTCAAAAGGAGTGCACTGATTAAAGGCGGGGCTCACTCCACCTCCATTCTAGTGGTGAAAAACATGGTAAGATCTAATTTGATGCATACATTATTTAATGGATATCCTCTTTATTTAATCATGCCCCAGATCTCACCTTATTTATGGTACAACCGACGAATCTAGCGCGATTTTTCGGTAATTTAGGTAAGAGCTGCTAAATTATGAGTTTATGACTCCAAAGTCATGCAACAATTATAACATTTGTAGCATTAAATACATATACCCAACACTTTGCACCAGCAGCTTCCTTATAGGTCTTTTTTTTTTTAAAGGTTAAAGAGACATGACCAGCATATAGTCTCTCTGAATGATTATTTATTTATGGGAAGATTTCAAAATAAGGCATTAACATTTTGCCTTATTTAAAAAAAAGACACAAATTTAAATTTTTTTTAAATTAGTCCCTAAGTTTTTTAGTAAGTTTTCAATTAAGGACATCCGTCCATTTTAAAGTATTTACAAAATATTTTTTCCGTTGATTTTTTTAAAATACCCAAAATTACCATTCATTTAAAGCCATAATATGGTTTCGACTGGGAACAACAACTTCAAGCAACCGATCATTGCGGGGAAGTTGGTTGTCTTTGATCACAGCGAGGATGTCGGTGAGAGAAATGAAGAAAATATAGAGGAAGTGAAGAATGATTTTATTTCAATGTAGGTTAATTTTAGTATTTTTAAAAAAAATTGACGGAGAAAGTTGCCGGAAAATAGTTTTAAATTTACAGATGTCCTTAATTGAGAAAATTCATGCAAAACTTAGGAACTGATTTGAGAAGTTCTAAACCTTTTGTCCTTTTCTTATATAAGGTAAAAACATAAGGCTGTATTTTAAATTTATTTATTTATTTTAGAAGAAAAGTTTAGATACGAAAAGGACAAACAAAGATACCACAGAAACACAAAATGCGTAGTTACTATATGCCTATTCCTGATGCGGTAAATCAGCTGCTTCAGACACTAAGACCATATCTATGTTAGAGGGAGAAAGCGTGTGAGTTCAGATCTTCCCAAAATAATTAAGGAGAAGTATTATTAAACTCTTAGCTCTTTTTAAAAAAAGTACACAATAAATTGAATATTTCAAGAAAGTATAATAACTTTTCATAGTTTTTTCGACCGAGTCCTTTCTGGTGGTTTCTCTCCATCACCGGTGACTTTTCTTTAAAACTAACATAAATACTCTTATGAAAAAGCATAAAAAAAGAGTTCTTACCTCTTGGAAAATCTAAAAGAATGTATAAGACGTCTATCTCATTTTCAAATAGGTATAGCTAAAATTGAATATTTTAAAATAGTATAAATGTTTTACATAGTTCTTTCATTCAAGTCCTCTTCAATAGTATCTTTCCAATTAATGGGCAACTAAAATGTCATGCTACCTAATTTTATCACTAGAAAAAAAAAATCTGCTATTCGTGTTACATGCATCAAGATTATAACATCCAAAAAGCACATGATTTGAACCACATTTCTCTCTTATTTTAATCACATTAACATGTTTATGGTGGACATATTTCTTATAAAAACAAAAATATTTTCTTAATAATAGAACAAGGTACGACGTTGGCTTTTTAAGGGTTATGAATTTCAAAGATGAGCCCAACCGACGGACTTACGTACAGTAATGTAAGTCCTTGATATTTTGGAGTCATTATTTATTTCTACAAGTCCATCTGATCTTCCAAAATAGAAAAAGTCCATCTGATCACATGCATATAAGTACTACTAAAATACAAAGAAGTAGTTGGTGGGGCAGCCATATCCATATATAGTTGATGGTTCCCCACCAATATCTAAACTCATTTATTTCTCTACGGATCGTAGCTAGCTTTGATAAAAATGACAATCAACTTACTAAAACTTGCCCAGTGGCCCTTAACAACTATTGTTGCTGCCATCAATTCTTCCAAGTTATAATAGTAAAGTGTAAATATGATGAATCAAAACAAGTGTGCCGTGATTGGAGAGTACTTACTTTTTTTTCTTTTTTTTTTTTTTTTGTCAGGGGAGATGACAGAAGGCATAAAACCCCAAAAGAAGAAAGCCCACAAGATCACTATGGCAAGGCTAAAAAACTAAGACCCTAACTACCGAATCTCTGACTAGATATTAACAGACAAAAATTGGAAGAACTGCTGAAAAAGACCATCAGAAAAAGGTTTGTCTATGCCAGAAAGAAGCCCTGACAGGTAGATCATGACCTTTGTTTGGGAGACTCTAAAGCTGTTAAAAGTAAGATCATTTCTACTTTTCCAAATAGCAAAGTAGTGGTGAAGAAGATAGAGACAGCACCCTTGCATGCCAGCTTATCACTGTAGACGGAGAGAGCGTGCCAGATCTTGGAGGGGGGCATAAGCCCAGCCATTGCAATGCCAGCTACTTGGAGAATCCAACTCCAAATGGAGGAAGCAAAAGAGCAGTGGAAGAGGAGATGGATAGTAGTTTCCAAATCAACGTTACACAGACATCACCTGGAGGCTAGGGCGAAGCCAACAGATTGAGCCCAAGCTTGGGTAGGGTACTTAATTGAAAGAACTATAAAAAAACATTTATATTGTTTTTGAGATATTCAATTTTAGTTACACTTTTTAGAAATGAGCCAATATTTTTTTATACTTTTTGAAAACTTTTCAAGAGGCAAGAACCATCTTCTCATTATCATTTTTAAAAGTAGTTACTATTATTTAAAAGTAGTTACTATCACTTTTAGAAGTACGTCGCCCATCTATCGAAGAGAAAATGTTCTCCTGTACGTGAGCCATCTGATATGCTTATTAGTAGTGCAGCTAATAGGACCTACTTAGATACATGTCTATCAATGACAAATTGTAAATGAAAAGGTCTCTTTATGAACAAGGTGGAGCCCAAAAATTCAGCCCTACCAAATGATTGTAGTCCATTGATTTGACAACCTTAAGCTTTAATGGTGTCTTAAACGTAGGTTCTTTTGAGATTCAATTCAATGGTGAGTGAAGAATCAATGAGGTCAAAATTATGCATGACACCAGATCAAGGGATGGCAATATTATGGAAGGGCTTGATCAAAGGTCAGCCCATCTAAGCCACATAGAGCTAGACTGCATAATGTGTGTTTTTTCGACACATACATATAGGAGAACATTTTCCTTTTCTAAGAGTCCAATGGCTAACTCACTTGTACCGTGTTGGAGGATTGGGGACTCACAAAATTTAGTATGTTACTCATCCCTATAAGAATCCAGGTAGCGGTGACCTAGGATTTTCATTTGAGGGGGTGGACCCAAACAAATAGTTGAGTTTTGCGGGCAGACCCAGGATTTTCCTATGGGGGTTTTGGAGGTGGACCTAGAAATTTCATGTCATTTTTAGAGGTAGATCCAAAATATTCATGCGACTTTCGGAGGCGGACCTCGGGGGGCGATAGCCTCCATAACCATGTATGTGGGTATACCTCTGTCTACGGGAACTCTATCTTAGAACCCGCTTATTGAAAATCCGAATCATTTAAAATTAGTGTCATTTCCTTCATTGATATATATATCTTAGAATTTACTTTAATAGGAGTTGGTCTTACCATAAGATTGAGAACATATAACAAATAATCAGATGAATCCGTGTGGTTAAGAATACAAATATAGTGTTAATGACATTGCTTCATTTTGCCTTGGTCTTGCTCGTTATTCTGGATTCAGACGCAATATACAGTTAAACCTCTCTAAATTAATAGCATCGGGACTGGCAAAATCTATTAATTTAGCCAGATATTAATAATCGATAAATTAATAATTTATTAATTTATTCATTAATTAATAACTTATTAATTTATCAAACTATTATTTATTTTCTTAAAAAATTTAACAAAATATTTAATATTGTACTACCTTGTTTAAAGGGTTGAATTATCATAATGGAATGGATGTTGAATACCTCTTGAACTACCCTGAAGAGAATAACACAACTTCAGAGATGTTGACTGATGAGCAGATGATTGAGAATATCATGGGAAATGAGCAAAGCGATGAAGTTGAAGATGAAAGTGATGCTATAGAGCCGCCTTCACGAAAGGAAGCTCTTAAAGCAGCGAAGACATTGAATAAATTTTTTTTTTGCACCATGAGAAGACAACACCAGAAATTCTTACCATATTAAAAAAAGTCCGAGATGAGATTCAAGGTGACATAAATTTCAAGAAGCAACAAGTCACAATTGATTTATTTTTTATGAAGTCATATTAAATGTATAATCAATTACATATATATTAAGCATTATTAATTTATATATTGCATGGGGTCTATATGAATTCTTAAATTTTCTATTATCTTATAAATTTAGTGAATTATTAATTTAGCATGTTGTCCTCAAGTCGGGACCGAAAAAAAAATATTATTTTGACGAGGTTATTAATTAATCGGATATTAAATTATTGAGATTCTACTGTAATCTAAAAACAAAGAAAGTACAAAACTAAAAGGACATCAATCGTTATCTAGTTAATAGGATATTGTCTTCTTAAACGAGTCCATTGTACATTAATAAGACATCTATCCAAATCATTTATTGTTTAGTTGATCGATCACAACTTCGAAAATGTCTTCGCTTTAATTAAGAGGTCGCAAACGGGTAGGGCCATAGGTGGGGTCCATGATTTATGGACTAACCCATTTTAACCTCGACATGCACCAGAGTGCAGATTCCAAACGGCTCAAATTAAGGACCTCCCTGTGTATAGGTATGTACTCAAATTCCCCAATATTAGTTGGTTGACCGTAACATTTATAGTTTGATAAAAAAAAATCAAGGTTGGAAAATTAAGGATTCAAACTTGACTCACCCAACGCAAAGAGAAAAAAAAAAAAAAAAAGAGACCTGAATAAATGCGGAGACTTTGGAGAGTAATTATTTTTTTAATTATTTAAAAAATATTTAAAAATTAATCTATTACTATAAAGATATACATATATATTAATTTACATACATTCATGATAATCAATTGAAATTAATTAAAAGATTATAGATGCATGAAAAGGACCACAATAAAAGAAAAAAAAAACATTACATATCACATCTTTTGTTTCCAAATATCTAATATAAAAGACTAAATATAAGTCTCAAATTACATTCTTATCATTATTTCTAAATTTATGACTCCAAACCTCATGAATAATTACTTTAAAATAGATATTAGTTATTTAAAATTAGATCTACCAATTGTATCGTTTAAAATGCAAACAACTTATTAAAATGAAATGACTTAGCCGGGCCTAGCTCCCATGTATTTGACACAATCCTTCGTCAAAATGAGATTACTTGAAAGAATAATGAGTCAACTTAGAGAGTTTTCCAACTATGAGTTAAATATCTTTGGTCATTTTAAATAAATAAATACCATAAATTAATGGGAAGCTGCTTATGTACATTTCAAGTAAATAAGTAATTAGTTTCATGTTGTGTGCGGGATATTCGACACATGTATCATGTATATTGGTTTCCACAAAATGTGCCTTTTCTCGAACCCCATTTTTTGAGGGTTCACAATCCACCTTTAAAAAAATCCAATATTTTACATGAGCCCTGCTACATGGACTAACCCATGGACCGATCCATGGACTAACTCCATAGTTTTGGGGGGAAAATCACATCACATCATGTGATTTTCCTCCCAAAACTATGGGGTTTGTCCATGGACTAACTCCATGAGTTAGTCCATGTAGACTTTTTGATTTTACATACACTGCCCCTCCTTAAATTTGCACAAGTCCAAGTTTTACACCGTTTCAAACATTATTCATTGTTGGATTATTCACAAAAATTGTATGTATAACCATTCAATTTTAAGGGCTTAAGACTAAGTGTTAATATCTAATATGTACCTCATCTACACCTGTATCAATTCCACAATTGATGTCCCAGCTATTTATCAAATAATCCTAACTTGATCCAACTTTTACCTTAAACTTTTGACGGGATAATTTAACTTTTAAAAGCCTTTTCTAATTAAAAAAAGTCCGAAATCCAAGACTTCTTTCACCTCATCAAAAAATAAAAATAATCTAAGCATTACCCATCAAAGGAAACTCAGTCCTAAGTATGGACAATCAAACCTAAGAATGAATAGTAAAAAATAAATTTCTATTTTCAGAAATTAAGAATGGAGGTTTGCCTAGGGTACGAATGTAATTTCATTAATCATTATTCATATTAACATAGAACACAAATTGTAACTACTTAATAATTAAAAAGGTGATTACTTATCTTCATCCATAGCTCCGATCAAAGAAATTAGTCCGCCATAGCAAATGATACTTCTTGATTTATCTTTGAAAGTGCAAATTTACGACTTCTCTTTCATAAGAATCTTTCTTAAAAATTAAGTCCTTGAACATAGCCCAAAGCTGCCAAACGATAAAATTACTGAAAAAAAGAAGAGAGGAGGCGAAGTAGGGCCAGACGATCGCCAATCACTCGTGAGCACCCCACACACCAGCCTCACCAATCACTTCTCCACCCCTTTTTATAAGGGTGCTTAGGGGACAGAATTCCAGTTCATCTAACCGTGCGGTGAGTTTTGTCATATAATTCGGCTTCGCTTGTGGCAAATGCATAGATCTTTACGTGTCATGCACAGGTCTTCACATGTTACGGCTGCAACAATCCATCCGCAGTGACAACTATGGGTGCAGGTGTGGGTCCCACATATAGCACTTGTGAAATTTTCTTCTCCTTTATTTGCTATTAAGGCGGGTCCCAAAAATACGAAGATGCCCTACAAGAAAATAAAAAAATAATCAAGAAAATCACTTCATGTGTAAATAAAAAGTTATGAGAGATTTTTGGATTTTAATGCTAAAGATAGAAAACGTTATGATTTTCCAAATGTGGGTTTTCAAAAGACGTTGAGTTATATAAACACAAATCATGATTTTCCAATAATATCAAGCATGATTATATGATTAAGTCCTTAATTATTAAAAGCTAATGATGAAAAATGTATAATTTTAAATCAAGACCCATTGAGCTTTCAACCTATCCAAATGGTTTGGACCGTGGATCAAAAGTAAAAAAAATTCTTTAATATGAAGTCATTAAATTTGTGTGCTACAGATGAAGATGAAGGGGTTAGAGGCATGAGATTAACCCCAAACTTGATATATGGGCTCATCCAAGATATCTCTTTTCATTCCCCCCAAGTTCCATGATCGGTGGGGCCTATGTGGGCCCCATTAAGTTTGTCCCTCACCTTATGATGCACATGAATATCCCCATGTGGAAATCTTGTATGGGGCCTGCCTACCTGTTGATAATCGGGATAGTTAAAAATGAATGTCAATATCTTCGCTGGCATATCCTCAGGGCCTCCCATCACAGACCCAATAATTTTTCCAGAGTCGATGGGAACTTGATGATTAGCCACTCGAGTGACCGTCTTTCATTCTGAACGGTTGAGATCATCACTAGCAGACATCACGGTTGAGTTATACACATCCCACTTGCTCGAAGCCCGTTGGAGAGTAGAGCACTCTCGGGATCCGGACTGGTAGTATGCCAGACCCTACCATTGTCAAAATCCATGTGCATGTAAACAAGGACTACTGCTGGTGAGGCCCCGGAGTCGGAGGGCAACAAATCCAGCTAAGGTAGCGTTGAGGATTCATTTAAACATTCCATCTACCCCTATTCATTGCCCCTCTAGAGCCTTTAAATCCTCCACTCTCTTCCTTACACCAACACCAACACACACACAACCAAAACTCACACCCTCTCTCTCTCTCTCTCTCTCTCTCTCTACAATGTCGGTCGATTTCTCCAAATTGATTAACCTCAGATATGTGAAATTGGTGTACCAATGCGTGGTGAACCGATTCCTGACGTTGGTTCTAGTGCCCTTATTGATTGGAATTCTCTTAGAGGCCATAAGATTGGGACCAGATGAGTTGGTCCATATATGGGGTTCACTCGAACTCGACTCAGTCCATCTCTTAATCTCTTCTACTCTTGTTGTGTTAATGACAACCGTCTATCTAATGTCCAAGCCCAGACCAGTCTATCTAATCGAGCACGTCTGCTTCAAACCTCCTCCCTCGTGCCGCTTCCCGGCCTCCAAGTTCATGAACCAGTCATGGCAGATTAACAACTTCGACCGAGTCAGCGTCGAGTTCCAGCAGAAGATCCTGGAACGATCAGGACTAGGTGATGACACGAGCCTCCCACCTGCCCTCCACCACGTCCCCCACAGTCCCACCCTCGAGGCATCGAGGGTGGAGTCGGAGCTGGTCATCTTCTCCGTCATCGACCAGCTCCTCGAAAAGACGAAAACCAAGCCTAGAGATATTGATATGCTTATTGTTAACTGTAGCTTGTTCTCTCCTACTCCTTCACTCACTGCAATGGTGGTGAATCGGTATAAGATGAGAAGTAATATTCAGAGCTTCAACCTTGCCGGAATGGGTTGCAGCGCCGGGCTCATATCGATGGACCTGGCCAAGGACCTCCTCCAAGCTCGACCCAACTCGTTGGCTCTCGTGATCAGCACTGAGATCATCACGCAGTACTGGTATCACTTACTGAACTAAATTTACTTCCAAGACTAAGAAAAAATTAAGGGCATGTTTGTGTGGAGCAGTGGAAAACCAAGTCCTTTTTTATGTGAATTTTATTGCAGTGAAAAAACTATTTTGCTTTTCACACCTTTTGCATGGAAAAGCAGCCACACAAACACACCTAAAAGGAAATTTCATTCCTAGTGAAGTGCATATGGGCAAGCCCTTAATTAAATAGATTTTCACACCATCATAAACACAATAATTACATAGTTGCTTCAACTTCCAAATCAGACATGTTCAGATGTTCTACAGCTTCCAATTACATGACACACCACCTTCTATAATTTCATACCACCAACACATTTTACACTACTCACATCTCAGTCATCAGACTTGTTCAAAAACAAAGAAAAAGGATGACACATTTCAAGAAGCTAACTTGAAATGTTTGAATTAATTCCTCCAGGTACACGGGCAATCAGCGGTCGATGTTGCTCGCCAACTGCCTCTTCCGAATGGGAGGCGCTGCCATCCTTCTCTCTAACCGCCGCCAAGACGCAAGGCGAGCAAAATACAGCCTCCTTCACCTGGTGAGAACCCACAAGGGAGCCGACGACACCTCTTACCGGAGCGTATTTGAGGAGGAAGATAAGGAAGGGAAGGTGGGGATTTCACTCTCCAAGGACCTCATGGCGGTGGCTGGAGCCGCCCTAAGGACCAACATCACCACCTTGGGTCCTCTAGTTTTGCCCATTTCAGAGCAGCTTCTCTTCCTTCTCAGCTTAATTGGGAGGAAGTTCATCAACCCCAAGTGGAGGCCTTATATTCCAGACTTTAAGCAGGCGTTTGAGCACTTCTGCATTCATGCTGGTGGTCGTGGGGTGATTGAGGAGCTGAGTAACAGCCTCCAGCTCTCTGCAGAAAACGCAGAGGCGTCTAGGATGACGCTGTATCGATTTGGAAACACGTCTTCTTCGTCGCCATGGTATGAACTGGGGTACATAGAGGCCAAAGGGAGGATGAAGAAGGGTGACCGGGTTTGGCAGATTGCACTCGGGAGTGGTTTCAAGTGTAATAGCGCTGTATGGAGGTGCAATCGGACGGTGAAGACGCCGACTGGTGGCGCCTGGGATGATTGCATCCATGAGTATCCAGTGCAAGTTCCTGACATTCACAAGGCCTGAGAAGAAGAAGAAGAAGAAGAAGAAGAAGAAGAAGAAGAAGGATGACGAAAATTTCATGCATGCATGCACGTACGGGAAGGGGGTTTTTTTTTTTTATCTTGCTTTTACAGTGATGTTCATGTTGTCTCTCTTTAGGAGTCATTTGTTTTCTTTTCTCCCTTTTGTTTTTCTTAATCTGCTGAAGGTTACTTGTGTCTCCTCCAACCACCAACCCTAAAACAAGGCTCTACAGTGGTTGTTTCTTGTACAAGAAGATAAAAGGTTAAGCATTATATATGATTGTTTTTATTACCTTGTTTTCTGCCTTGGATTTTCTCCTTTGCTCAAGGGATAATATTACTGTCATTTATTGCTAGTGATTTGGATTTTCAGAATAAAGTTATTGGGAAGACTATTGGGGTCGGAAAGATCATTTGTTCAGACCAATCCGAAAGACTTATCAGTGCAACAGTAACTTGCATGGAGTTTCAATAAATTTTTTTTTTACTCTCTTATATAATATTAACTATCCGAATATAGCATTATAAACAAAACAAAAACCGGGACACACTTGATTTTTACTGCACCCACCGGCCTGTTGCATCCTTGGAGAAAACTCTCCCTGAATATCTCTCATGAAAACTACATTAATGCCGTGTGCTGTATTATTGCATAGTGTAGTGACCTACTTCAATGCACGGTGGCCAACCGTTGGATTGATCCCACACGAGATACTCTTTATATATATCTATCTCAAAGAAGAGAAAAGTAAACAAGTTCACCACGTTCGTGTTTCAAATGCAATCAAATCTAATGGTGGCCATGGCCCTTCCTGTTGAAGGGCTTTACTTGTAGAGTGCATGGAGTGGAGTGAATGTTATTTTGAAGAAATAATAAAATATGATGAGTTATGATGATATTTATTTTTAGTGGTTTGCGATGAAATCTTTTTGACTTTTTTTATTGAAAAGTGTAGATTTTTTATTTTTTAGTGGTTACTTTTGACTTTTTTGGACAAAATATGCTGGGAACTTGGAAAACATTGCTTTTGACTTTTTGACTTTTTTGGGAAATGGGGCTTTACTTGACTTTAACTTTACAAGTAACGCCCCCGAACAATCCTAAAATTGGCTGCGCCATATATATAAATATAAATATATATATATATATATATGGAAAATATTCAAGTGCATCCATCCCTCATCATTTTTAGTGAGGGACACTTCCCTTTAGAAACTATCAAGTACAAAAGGGGGAGTCCTATGTACTTGACACTCACCTTATGCACTTAGCACTTTCCAAAGGGATGCACTTGAATACTTCCCTATATATATATATATATTTTGATGAAAGCCCTAAAATTTGGCAACCGCGAAGTTCTCCCTCCATTTAATGAAGCCGTTACATGTGACTTTCACGTGGGGTCAATCATTAATAAGGCCCTAGCTATCATGGTAACTTTAGTCTTTGGTGAATTTGAAATATTTTACTTCCAGTAAAATCTCAAAACGAACAAATTGTGGGTGTCAGTTTTGGCTGGAACGGCCAACCCATATATGCCAACGTAAACCTGACTTGGTAATTCTAATAATTAATTTCAGGTTGCTATTTAAAATAAATAGCTTTATGATCACTTTTATAGATCAATAAAATTGGCTATTTGTAGTTGTCAAAAGTATAGGCAGCTATATCTGAATTTCCCTCAATAATAGGAGAAGGACTATTTAAGAAACCTTTCAAGTAAATGTATATGAAATTAGGAAAAAGAAAGGTACTTAATCTTCAAAAAGGTAGTGCAGGTTTGTGTTGCCCATTTTTTCCAATGAAAATCATTCAAATTTTTTCTTTTTGCAACATTGGAGACTCGAATGTGCTCTTACTCACGCACTCGTGTGAACTCCATGAGCAGTGGGACAAATTAGGTGGATGATCTTACTTTTTCTTTCTTCGTTTTTTTTTTTTTTTCAGTTTTTGAGTGCAATTAAGCATGTTTTTGTCTTTACAAAATTTTTACATAAAAACAATGGGTCCCAGTTCCCAAATGGTGAAGGACCAACCATTATATATGCAGACCAGGGGCGGACCTATTACATTTGAAAACCTCCTAAGGTAAGCCCTTGGCCCATCCTAGGTAAGCCCTTTGCCCATCCTAGGTGTGGCCATCCATTTGACTTTAGAAAAATAAAATAAAAATGTTATTGATTTTGGAAAAAATTTAAAATGAAAAAAAAAAGAAAAAGAAAGGAAAGGAGAACAAATAAAGAATATTTGATGGAGATTGGAGAAGAGATGTTTCAATTATCATTCTAATCTATCTACAACTGCCCTAACGATCCAAGTGAGGAAGAGGAGAAATTACATCTTTTTATTGGAGATCACGTAGAAGATTTTGTGGTAAGAATATTGAAGAAGAATGACAGACCCACTTTCTCTTTTATTAATCTTTTTTAAATTACATAGATATACTAATTTCAATACACATCATTATGTATTTTCAATCTTTGTTGGTCATATTGAAATCTGATTCGCTTAAAATCAATGTCTATTTGCTTTGTATTATTACATAATTTTTGAGCTCAATCGGAGTTTACTCATTGTGGATAAAGAGATATAATTTCATTTTTTTTAGCTAGATTATTATTATTCATGTCAGAAAAAATCCGATTGAAGAAATTTTTTTTAAGGAGAGAAAAACTAGTAGAACCATGCTTTTTAATGGTTCAGATTTTATATATGGGATGCTCTCTCTTTTTTTTTTTTTGAGTTTTAAATAATAAAGTTTTAAAATTATAACTTACAAGTTACATGCATACGAAAGGACAAGTACCCACCTTAAGATTGCAGATAAATCAATACTAAAACAATAATTGGTTATTTCAACTCAATGAAAGAACATTGATTACAACTTTAATAACTTGGTTATTATATATATTATTATTAAATTTTATAATTTTATTTAGTTTTGTTTTTCTTTGCCCCCCCCCCCCCCCCCCCCCAAAAAAAATAAAATAAAATAAAATAAATAAAAAATAAAAAAAAATAAAAAAAAATAAAAAAAATCCTGGTTCCGCCCCCTGTATGTATTGTTAAACAAGTAGTAGAAAAACATTTAAACAAGGGATTGATACTCATCTATCTAGATTTAAATTTGGGATTTTTATGAAGAAATTAAGCTTAAACTCTCGAAAAACGATTTTATAAAGGAAAACATTGAAATGACGACGGAGATGTTTATATAGTTTTTTGATGAAAATACCAAAATTGATGATATCATCAACTTAATTGAGACGATATCCTCAAGTTGCTCGATGATATTGGCAAGTTCTTGCAACCTTTTATTTTTCTTATTCTTTATCGTGATGGTTAACCCACGTTTTAATCGATTTTCTTTGATGAGTTGTTGTAATCGGTGATTTCATGATATCGTAGAACAGAGGTCATTTACCGTCATTATGAAGTGTTTGGACCCTCTATCATTTTTCTCAGTTTCAAGGGTTTTTTTTTCCAGTAAAAACCTATTAATTACTTATTATAGGTAACATGCAACGACATATCTCATAGATAAATCCCTTTTATCCAATTCATTCTTTGCATTAAATGCAATTATCACTATTTCGCATGGCACTATTCACATGAAAACAAAGCATGGTTTGATTGCAATTATCCACGTGACTCACTATCCACATGATTCACTATTATGCATGGTTGATGATGATGACATTAACCAATGGTATCATGCTCAGTAATAATAATATTATAAAACCATCGTATTGATAATTATGGCATAAATAGTAGCAAAATAAAAAATCACTTAATAATGAATTAATGATGACACAAGATGAAAAATGCAAGCAATGTTTGGATGGGTGCTTACAAGGGGAGTCAGAAGGTTACACTATTACTCTTAATTTCATTCTTATTTGGAGAAGAAAAAGGATGTAAAAGAGATATAAATGTGAATGAACCTTTCTCCATCTCCTATCCAACTATTCTTGGTGTGCATTACATCCATGAAAGGGGTCTTAATTTAAGAAGCTCTGTCCCATCAAGTGCATTTGTTCATCTTATTTTGGGGCAAGCCGTTTCATAATATCACACCTTTGCCGGGGACAAATATTTGTCTAAATTAATTAAGTAAACATGCTAGATAATTCAACCTCCAATTATATATAGTGGGGAGCTATGCAGCGACAAGCTCCATCCAGTGGTTCTATATATTGCATTTGCACGTCTTGAAGACTTTAAAACCACATTCCCATATTTTGAGATGAGCCATGCTATAGAGCTCGGATTTTGTGCCCGTTGGATCCCATTTGATGAGAGCCAACTGCCAACCCATATTGAACTGATATCCAATAAAGCACTTACAAATTCAGGCTTTTTACCTCTGTTTGAATGAGTTGCAAACATGACACTACCTTTTGCAGGCCCGCCTCCAACCATTGTGAAAGTGAGACCCACCAATTATAATATGGGCCCACCTTTATGACTTGTCGTGCATAGAGTCTACCTTTAGGAGATTTACAACATGACTCATATTTATGAATTATAACATTGATGCAGCCTTTATAGGACTAAGAACATGGGCCTGCATATAGGAATTACGTGGGCCTACTAGTTGCGCATGGGGGTCCATTTTTAGAAATTAGTATAAAGGCCCCAGTTTTATAGAAGTTACAGTGTGGGCCCATCTTTAGTGATTGTGAATGTGGATTTACCTTTTTCAAAATTACAAAGTGGAGCTATGTTATTGGACACCTAAATTGTAATAGCTAGACACTGGGCTCTTTGGAAACTCTTAAATAAGCTCTTATTTTATAATGTATAGCTTATCTACATATTAGAGTAATTGGTAAACTTATAATTGTGTTTTTATATTTTAAGAGTTATACTTATATACATATTAGAGTTTTGGCTTCTAAAAATAGTAGAGTAGGGCTTTTTTCTAGTTAAAGTGGATGGGCGTGGATAATGCAAAATTTATTAGTTTTTTTTTTTTTTAAGAAAATGAACTCATAAATCTTCAAAAATAATGCAAATCGTGGATTATATACTTATATATTTTGTAATTTCTCAAAGGGTGAGCCCCACTAGACATAATTCCAAAAGGAGGATGGGCTCACAGTCACAAAAGAAGGGCCCACATGGTAATTCATATAAAGGGGGCCCACATCATTTTCCTATAAGTTGGGCCCCGTGTTCTCATTTCAATGGTGAGTCCCTTATTGCAATTCCTATCATAATGGGCCCCTTGTTTCTTATTTTATAAATGTAAATCGCATGTCGTAACTTTTAAACCCAGGCTCTATGAGTCTATGTACAATAATTCATTAAGGTAGAGCCCATATTTCAATTTCTCTGAAGGTGGGGGTTCATGTTCAACACTTATAACAAAAAGAGGGAGTTATTATTGGATATCAGCTGAATCTATCATGCATGTTATAAACATGTTTAAAATATCGGCCGAAACCGGTTAATTTAGATTTTAAAATCTAAACCATTAAATGCCCTCTCTTATTCTCTAAACTATAAATGCCCCCATATTAGTTTGTCCCACCCAAAATAAAGGGCCCATTTTAAATGGCACCTTAACAAATATTAAGTAAATTAAAGTTGGCCTAATGTCACATTGATCACTTATAAACATCCAAATAAAATGTTAAAAAAATAAAAAAGGTATCCAAATTTTTTATTTTATTAGTAAGCCTCTTACATGGCAGTACTAATAAAAAATCTAATCCACTAAAACTAAATTCCCTCTCATGAAGTTAAGAAAGTGAATGTTTTACAAAATAAACCTATAAAGAGTGACCAATTATTTTAATTGATTGGATTTGGAATTAATTGTGGGCTACTTGATGGATTTATAAACTATATGGATGGACCAAGGATAAAACATTAAAACTTACATATTCAACAGTTTCAGACAAAAACACGATACATGATGCTTTGCCTTAGGGGGACCGATATTTTCCTTTATAATGTGTACTAATGCAAAAGGACATATTTTCTAGCATTTTCTAATATTCTGTGTTTTCGGGGATACTTTTTGTAAATTCTTTAATTAAAAAAATTCACACTATGACGACCGCGACGGCCTGATAACCGTGACCGATTACCGATATCGTATCGATTTTTTGGCCTGACAAGCTGCATCCACTAGTCATTTTGTCAGATTTTCGTTAATTAAACCAAAGGTGCAGAGAAAGTTTATCATAAAAAGTTATGATAAATTCGTGACTTTCAATACCAATAAATAGAGAAATTCATGATTTTATGTGAAAATGTGATTTTTGGATGAATTTTTACTCGATTCGGACTTTGATGCTTACAAACATAGAATCATGATTTTTTTACTAAAGTGGTGCATGATTTGATGATTAAGTCCTTAATTACTCTAAAATGATGATAAAATTATGCATTTTTAAGGACTTATCACTTAGTTTTACGAAAAAGGCCAATATGTATTGGTAATTTGCTATGGGTGAGGCTGTGCTTTGTGGACAGTTTTGAGTTTCCTCTGTTTTCGTTTGAGCAATTGGGCCCTACAAAAAATATTCTCATATAATATATGAGAACTAGTCCTCATCTGAATATTACAATATATATATATATAATATGTTAGTCACCCTTCCCCATGAAATGAAATTTACATGTTTTATGTACCTTTCTAGATTCTGACAGTTCACCTTCAGTTCCACCCCTTTAGATCAAAAGTCATTTTCTTAAGACAATTTAGAAATTAAGAACATTCATATGTACCGTAAAAGAATAAAAAAGTGGTTCTTCAGGAAGACATGCATTTCTTAATGCTCCTTTTACTTCATGCCTTAGCTCATTAAAAAAGTGGTTCTTCAGGGTACGTTTGTGCAGCAGCAGGATTTCCACAAAGACGGATTCCTTACTCTTCTTGATAGCTTTGTTCAGTTCAATCTAAGTAGCCATGGTAAATCACAAATAAATAATCATTAAATCTTTGCTTCCTTATGTTTTGAAGCTTTTCTCTGATTTTCCCACTTTCCTAGCTTTATAGAGACCAACTGCAAATATATATATATATATATGGGGGATATTCCTGTGCATCATTCCCTCACCATATGATGAGGTACAAACTTAATGGGGCCCACATAAGGACCCACTGATCATGGGACTTGTGGGAGATGAGAAGAGACATCTTGGATGAGACCATATATCAAATTTGGAATCAGTCCCATTCCTCTAATCCCTTCATCCGTGGCAGACAAATTTAATGACTTTATATTGAAGGAAAGAATTTGACCCTCGATCAAACGGTCCAATCAATTTGGTTAGGTGAAAATTCAATAGGTCTAGTATACTTAAGGGGTTCCATGTGTGTGGATAGATGCACATGAATATTTTCCTTTATATATATGGGAATTCTCCGTAATGCCCCATTTGGAAAGGGCATTTTTGCCCCCTTTCACTAATCTAATTGACTAATGCCACATCAGAAGCTGACATTTAATACAATGAAAAAGAAGCAATCAAGTGAGAAGGGTTGTAGCAGGTTTGTAGCAAATCTTTGACATTTAATACATTGGCAAATCACCTACCGTCCCTATGATAAGTGTTATCAGCCATCAAGGAAATAATCACATTACGTCGAGTTTCTTTCGATGCCTGGTCCAATAATCAAGTGAGAAGGGTTGTAGTAATCTTTGACTTTTGAATGAGAGGAGTTGTCCATGCTGGAGCTGTAGCAAGGTACTTGCAAAGAATCCGATGTGCTACGTCGTGGATATCCTTTGAATTCCTTTCCTTTTGTCCATGTTGGGGTGTAGCAACATTCCTTTTTGTAGCAACTTCCTTCTGTTCTAGACGATGGGGCCCAACTTTGATCCATTCAAATCAAAATCGTCACATGACCATCACCAAGGGGATTGGCACTCACTCAAGTTTGGAAGTCATCTTGGGTCTCTCTCCACAGGGTTTTTTTTGGGTAAATCTCCACCATGGCATTGAAGTGGGCCCCATGCATATATATTCTAGGGACAATTACCGTACGGACAACCTAAGACCCGAGAATTACCCCATGAAAGATGAAAAATTACAATTTACCTAAAGAAAGATCGTACACAAAAAAGGCACAAAATGAGACGAAAATACCCTTTTTGGAGCGATATCCAATGGCGGTAGGATATCGAAGCGTTCGATATCCCAAGTACTTAGGATATCGCATTGTTCGATATCCTACAAGTGTAGGATATCGCACAGTTCGATATCCTAGACCTGTAGGATATCGAACGGTCACCTACTTCCATCACATCACCACAAAAAATTCGTTTCATCTTTTCCGTTTTTTCACTGAGGAGGTCCGTTTCATCTCCGTTTTCGTTGAAGACCTCTGTTTCCATCGCACAGTTACCTACTCTCGTTCTCCCGTCCAAAGCTTTCATCTTCCCGCTCGACTTTTCCAGAGATGAAAACTCAATAACTTTCATTAAGTCTCATCTCTCTCAAACTCTCTTGTCTCCCTAACCCTCTTTTTCTCTTGGTTTTATCTTGTGCTAAACCTCACAAACCCCATGGATTCAAAAGAGCCATGGTTTTCAACTTCAACTCCAGCTCCAGCTCCATCGCAACTGGATTCCATCACAGCACGACCCATCTCAGCTCCACGACACATCGCAGCCGACGGCGTCCATCCCTCTCTCTTTTCTATCACGGAAATGAAAATAGCTGGGAGATGTGTGGATATTAGTTTTCCTTGTTTGCTTGTAGGCCCATTTGTTGGCAAGGAATTTATGAATCACGAGGGTGATGTGTGGATATTAGTTTTTTTTTTAATTTCTTCTTGAACTTATTATTCATTAAAAATGAAATTATTTGATAAACATTTATGGATCTTCACTAATGTTTCTTTGATTTTAGCATATGAAAGAAATAATGATCCAAAGTTCCAATGGTACTATATTTTGGAGAAGGTAAGGTGTTGACATTGATATATGTGACTGCATATCCTTCTCTCTTTACCTGATTGAGGTTGCTCTATTAGTTCACATCAATGTCTTTAGACATCTTCATTTTTTAGCTTGGACATTTGGACAAGGCAGCACTCAATAAACTGAAAGGAGAGAGACTTTTCACCTATGGGAATTCACATGAAATATGTGCCCGATTCTCAGCTAGTCCCTTCAATTCAGGTGGGTCATCTCTTGTGAACGATGGGGAGAGGATCACATTAACAAAATAAATGGAGAGACCATTTTTGGCAATTTCTTTCGCCAACCCAAGCTGAAAACAGTGGAATCTGAATGACCTTATTCTCGCTATAGCCAGAATTCAGTCTCGCTATAGCGAGAATTCAGTCTCGCTATAGCGAGAAGCGAGACCTGGTCCAACCCAATTGTGCTGAACTATTTTTTTTAAGAAAATATTTTTAAATAGACAATAAACTACTTTAAAGGTCCACCTGAAACAGCAACCAGGGTATATTTATGGACATCAATTCTGGTCCCTGATAACATGGATTTAAAATCATTTTAATGATGATTGGGAGACCAAGAAGCCCACTCGGACAGATGTTAATGTTCTAACAGGCCTCAGTGGCTCAATATCTTATCTTGTGTGTGCTACACTTCACTAATCACCATAAATAGGTAAATAATAGAATTATAATCCAATCAAAGAATTAAGTACCATGTATCCTTAATTAAAGCTTATACTTGCAGAACATGTGCATTCTTTTTATATAGATGAAATGGGTGGAGACTTACAACAACACAGACACAGGGGAAGTGACTAGACCGGACACAAAAATATACATTTGAGTACAAATTCTCTTTCTAATTAAAATTTGAGTACAAAATCTCTTTCTAATCAAAATCCAACATCTAACACCAATTTAATAACAACCTCCAACATCAAATCCCATTGAACTGTTCTCTACATTGCGGCAAGTTAAACAAAATAAAATTGGAACTAAAAATATGCTATCAGGTATGAAGTTCCCAGTAGCAGATTTGAGCTCCTGACAAGTGAACTGAAGTAGCTGAGGAACATCTTTCTTCTCGGGCCCAGGTGGATCGATAACAACATCTGTTGAGGCCTGAGCATCTTGAGGAACAGCAAGCTTCCTGTTGCTAGCATTCAAATATCTGGTCTCGGTTGTTGCAGAGAGTGAAACCAAGTGTTAGATATCCAAATATCTGCACGCTCCTTTCACTCCGCACTTGAGGGCCGCCCAGCACCCACATTTGTTAGCCATCTCTCTCTCCCACCTTTCTCTATCCTCATCAACCTCAAAAGAAGCTTTTGCTGGTTTTGAGATTGCCCAGATAAAGCTGAAAGGACTGAGATGAGCTAAACTTCTCGCTATAGCTTTTCACTAAAATTTGCACTCTTCATCCTCTGTAAAAATGGAGAAGATGAAAACGGACCTCCTCAGCGAAAACGGAGACGATAAAATGGACTTTTTGTGGTGAAAATCTTTGATATGTGATGGGATGGGAGTAGGTAACTGTGCGATATCCTACAGACGTAGGATATCGAACTGTCCTTCGATATCCTACAGACCTAGGATATCGCACGAAAAAGGGTATTTTCGTCCCATTTTGACTGTTTTTTCTGTACGATCTTCCATTTGGTAAATTTCAATATTTTGTCTTGTATGTGGTAATTGTCGGGTATTGAGCTGTCCGTACGGTAATGGTCCCTATATTTCTAACCTGAGGTACTACTCTAAGCACATCATAGATATAGGGCCAATATTAGAAGGAAAAAAAAAAAAAAAACACAAGAAGCTGCCTCATTTAAAAAAAAAAAAAAACTTCATTTTTGTTATCTATGGTGGGGGCCAACTATGATCAATTCAAATCTCAAACCTATATGACAATCACATTGTTCATTTGTACTCTTCTAGGTGGCAGTTTTTTAGAGATAAAATTTAAGAGTTTTAATGGCTTCATATTCAAAAAAATATTCAACCCTCGATCCAATGGTTCAGTCCATTCGGATGTGTGCCAATCCTTGAGATTAGTGACTATAAGGGGGTTCACTATTGGTTGCTAGGTTGGATGGGTTAATAGTTGGACCCCGCAAAAAAGTTCTCATATAATAAGTGAGAACTAGTTCTCACTTGAATATTTTCCTTTAGTGTTAAAACTCGTGCATTTGTTGGTGAGAAAAACAATAGGGGCCCATAAGGAGAAAAAGTAGGAGCAATTGTTAGCCCTTTTGAGAGAGGGTGGGAGAGAGAAAAAAAGGAGCCAATATTTGAAGCCATTTGCTTTCCTCTTTTTCCAAATCACCACAATCAATTCAAATACAACTCATTCCTATTTGATTGGTTAAAAGGAAGGGGCGTTCCTCTTTTAAAAACGTCCGGGCATTACCTAGCGTTACTCTATATATATATAAAATATATATATATATATAAAGGGGGATATTCATATGCATCATTCCCTCACCATATAGTGAAGGAAAAACTTAATGGGGCTCACGTAGGGCCCCACTAATCATGGGACTTAGGGGGATGCAAAGCGACATCTTAGATGAACCCATATATTAAGTCTGGGGTCAATCACATGCCTCTAACTCATTCATTCATTGCCCACAAATTTAACAACTTTATATTAAAGAAAAAAGTTTGACATTCGATCCAATGGTCTAATCGATTTGGATAGGTGAAAACTTAATGGATTTAGTGTGCTTAAGGAGCTTTTATATATGAAGATAGTTTAGATGTATCATAAAGTCGGCCCCACTACGTAGTCCCGGCCTCACCATGTTAACATGGTGAGGGATTGATACACATCAATATTTTCCATATATACATACCCACCTTTTCTATGAGGGTATCTTGATGTAGTAGGTTGCATCGATCCATAAAAATCAGATCACATATGTATATAGTTAATGGATCACTCTAGTGACCCAAAGGTATAAAATTTAAAGAAATCAATTCATTCATACATAAATCCATAGTAGTGCAAGTTTGAAAATCGACCAAAGACTCTTCGTGCTATAGTTGGTAGTTTTACTACGAAAATCAAGCATGCATGTGCCATAATCCTTTTGGGAGGATTTTTCCTCAAACGAATGCTTAGCTAGCGCGGTTCATTAAAAGCTTATAGAGAACAGTGTAGAACACCATACATATGAACAATATCTATTATCAAGCTCACAACAAAAGTTTCCTTTCTAATCAAGCACCCCATGTGTAAAGATTTGCAGATGAAGAAATGTAGGAATTTTTTAAGAGTCTTTCTTTGGTTAGGAACGACACGATTCCATGCATGGTTGGATTGATGGATGATTATGATTAGAATTTGTGGTCAAATCAAATTTGAAAAAAGAAAAGAAAGTGGGTCATATATATTTGGAATACAGACATGAGTGTGGAAAACTTTTGTAGACCTTTTACAAAATTTCCTCTTCATATTTATAATGAACTCAAAGTGATTGGTTTTTTTTTTTTCCTTTGCTAATACTGAAGCTTTATATTAAGAGGGACAAGAATTCAAACACAACCTGAACAACCAAGGTATCCAAACCATTGAAACCAAAATACAATCATTATGATCAAAAGTAAAGGGAGATATCATCAGTTTTCCTGCTCCAAAATTTGATGCTCCTGAACTTGTGGCGTATTACTCCCTCGCTGCATATCCTGCACAGATAATTCAAGAGAATAAATGTTCCAGATGTAAATGGGTAAGGAAGAAGTGAAGACCATTTCCATCGGAGGGCCCAATTTTGCAAGGCTGTCTGCCACCATGTTAGCAGATCTTCGGATGAGGGTGGCCTTCCATCTAGGCAATTTATGTAGGTTATTTTGAATTTGCCTCCAGAGTTTCATGAGGTTCCATGGGTATCCTTCATCCGAGTTTAAGGAGTTCCAAATAATGAAGGAGTCTTCTTCAATAAGAACATCAGTTACACCCCTATCTACACACAACTGGATGCCTTTGAGAAGAGCTTGAAGTTCCGCCTCCAGGGGAGATCTAGCTACAGTGGCCGAAGCAAAGGCCTGGATGAGATTTCCATGGTGATTACGAAGGATCCCCCCAATTCCAGCAGTTGCATTGGCCTGATTATAGGACCCGTCAATGTTTAATTTATGGATGGTTGGAGGGGAGGCGTCCATTGGTCCGGGGGCAACTTTTTGTTGTTATGATCCCGAAGGAGCCTATGGGCCATGTTCCATTCATACACGGCCTTGGAGGCTTTCCTCAAGATTGAAGGGGGGTGGAGTGGCTCAGATTTGAAGATCATTGCGTTCCTAGCCTTCCAGATATACAACCAGAACCATGTTATCATCTGAAATTTGTCGTTATGTTGGGTCCATATCCAGGGAGTGATCGTCTCCGTGGGGAAATTGATCTGCAGGCGGTTTTGAATAACTTGACGGAGGGTAGAAGAAGCAGTGCAGGATAGAGGAGGTGGTTGGATGTTTCTCTGTCTTGGTGGCATAGAACACAAGTATGGTTAATGTCCGGGAAAATTCTGTGCAAGCGCTCTCTAGTTGGGAGGCGATTTTGCAAGTATTTCCAAAGAATGATTTTCTATTTGGAAGGAAGGTGAAGTGCCCAAAGAATGTTCCAGGGAGTTTCGGTCCAATCTGAAGAGGTCGGAGATGATTTTAGAGAGCTTTGATGGTGCAACTTCCCGTTTTTTTTTCGTTCTTCCAGCCGGGGATGTCTTTAC